>OX463844.1:44982677-45148265 GCA_949825065.1 Odontocerum albicorne | reverse complement strand
GAAAATAAAGGGCTGGCGATTGATGGAAAAATACCTGAGCCATTTGAGATTTGCAGACGATATCGTTATATTCTCACAAAACCCGAATGATCTTCAGCACCAACTGCAAGAATTGGCAGAGGTCAGCAGGGGAGTTGGTTTAAAAATGAATATTTTCAAAAACCAAATATATGATGAACGGCTTTGCTACCCTAAAACCAATAAACGTAGATGGGAAAGCCGCTAGAACTTGTCCAGGAATATGTGTATCTGGGCCAACTTATTTCCTTTGTAGGTGGCATATCGGAGGAAATAGCACGAAGGACAAAACTGGCGTGGAGCTCATTTGGACGTTTGAACAACATCTTCAAAAGTAATCTCCCAATATCCTTAAAGCGAAGGGTCTACAACCAGTGCATTCTTCCAGTACTTACATATGGCTGCGAGACATGGACGCTCACAGTAAAGAACACGCAAAAGCTCCGGACCGCACAAAGGGGCATGGAGAGATGCATGTTAGGATATACTAAAAGAGGACCGTAAACGAAACACCTGGATTCGCAATATAACAAAGGTAGAAGACGTTATAAAGGTGTGCAAAAGAATGAAGTAGCAATGGGCCGGACACATAGCCAGAATGTCAGACTCCCCGATGGACATCCGAAATAATCCAGTGGTATCCAAGAGGCATAAAGAGGCCTAGAAGAAGACCGAAGGTACGCTGGATGGACGAAATCAGGAAGCATGGCAGCATCACGTGGCATCGGCGAGCAAAGGACCGAACTGTTTGGAGTCAACTTGGGGAGATCTTCATCCAGCAGTGGATCGACCCTGGTTGACAATGATGATGATGATATATATATATATATATATATATATATATATATATATATATATATATATATATATATATATATATATATATATATATATATATATATATATATATATATATATTTATATATATATATATATATATATATATATATATATATATATATATATATATGTGTATATATATATATCATTTATACATCGTCCCCCTTCTACACCGGTTCAAAAATTGTTAGCTAGGTATTTAAAATTCGTTCAGTATCACGGACCCACCGAGATTCAAATTTCGAATTACTTTCGGAAAGAATCCAAGTATTCTTCTCTCGCTCTCTTGTATTCAAAATTCAATTCTCGTATTCTTTCTTTGGCGAAAACCGTCGTACGGGCTTTGGCCTATTTATATTATGATCATCATACCTTGATGTCCTGACGAAAATGTCCGCAACGAAACGAAAAGAAACGAAAAAAAAAATTACCGACTATGTACTGCACTGGTGTATTCCAGCTTACATATATCGCAGTGGAACAGAACACAGAAGACTACACTCCTAAAGCCAAATGTGATACTATTACTTATAGGAAGATTTAAAAAAGTGTTTTGTAGTTCGACCTCCCTTTGTAAGTTATCTGTTTTCATAATAAATAAATAATAAAAACGTTTTTATTAAACAAATACGGATACGGAGAACTTTCTTGTCTATTACCTGCCACTTTCATATCGTTACACTCAATTTTATTTAATCTTTTAATAAAAGTGGGTTGGAATTTCATATTAGAGAACCCTTGAGGAGATTTCGCTCTCTTTTAGAATACAATTATTGCAGGTTACATTTTTTTTAAATAACTTAAATATTTAGTAAATATTATGAAATCGTGGGCTGTGGTCTTAACGTCACCATATATGATACACTAAGCAAACGGGAGTCCCCGATACGATTCTTGTAGGACTAATTTAACTCTTAAACCACATAACAAACAATTTATATTTTTTAATAACAATGGCGTGCACATGAAGAATGGCTGGATAACTAAAAAATCCATACATGATTATGACCTTCATGGTTTAGTTCCAGTTGGTACCAGTTTTTTTACTGTTTATCTGGTTTCGCTTAAGGCCTCGAAAAATTTTTGGTAATAACTTGAAGAAATAAGAATGCTTAGAGTTTATCAAAAGCATTAAATCGCTTATGTAGTACGCCAAACGGGAGTAGAAAGACTGCTCATAAATATAATGAATACAGAAAGATTGACTATCCGGGTCACACATTGAGAGGAGAAAAAACTACTTCCTAAAATTAATATTGATAAGTAAATTTGTAGGTCAGTAGAAGGAACGACCTCCGTGGCCTAGTTGGTATGACGCATGTGTCCCGACCCGGAGGTTGTGGGTTCAAATCTCTTTGAAACCCAGTATTTTTTAAAAAGGGTTTTAGTCTGGTTAGTTGGTCACTTAAAAAAAAATCTGGTTAGTTGGGAGAAATTACTTCAAGGCAATAGGCCCACCACGTTGTTCTGTATACAACGGAAGTGTAAAACAATACAATAATACAAAGTACCTGTATTGGTAACGTAGCATTTCCAATTGGATAGGTATCCAGACAGTTGAGGACCTCTTCCGTGTCACCAAAGATAGTAATGTTTTCTCAAAAGGGATCGTCATCATTGGAGGGGTTGTACACTGCATGAAATAATTAATAAGAAGAAGAAAAGAAAAAAGTTTTCTGAATAAATGAATACGAGTCAACTCATTAGAAGAGGAAGAGGTATGTGCCAGGGTAGAGGGTAGAGGGCGCCCCATGATCATTATGAAGTGATTAACGGTAAATGCCCCGTGACGTTGAGCACCAATTAATCAACAAATTTTCAGTTATTTCATTTTGCACCCTTCCCCCTTTTCAAAAGGATTTTATACACAGGGTAGGTCTATAAAGAGACTAATCTGAATATAAGAAGATATTTCTTAAATTGTTGGTTTTTAATTAAAATTTAATTGATAATCCCCAAAATGATTATGAAATATCTAAAATATTTGTGATATCCATTAAAAATTATGACCTTTTATTAAACTTCAACTAATTTGACAAAAACGTGAATAAATTACACAAAACGTATTAAGTATGACAAATATTTTTTTTAAATCGTCTTAAAAGACACAGCACAGTATTGTATTGATGTATAATATATATGGGGTTTTGTTCTTGTGTATTCAAAAATCTGAAAGAAGTATCGATTTATTTTTTCATGCTAAATATCCTCAGTGAGATACAGGTGAAAGCCTAGTCTACTGGGGATACGACAAATGAAAGGCGACAAACCCAGATCCATTAAAATAATGTATTTCTTAATTAAATTACCTGTTGTTTTTTTGCAAATTATGTATATTTCTTGTCATGTGTAATAATAAATAAAAATAAATAAATAAATACCAGAATTGCCTTGTATTGATGTACTCGTATATCAGAAACCTGGAGTTGCGGTAGAGGAAGATGGAAAAAAATATGGTTTGATTTAGTTTAAGTAATTTTGAAAGAAGTGTAAATTTACGTAAAAGCTTAAATCTATCGGTTGATAAATCTATCAATTATGCTGTAGCGTACCTACGTCCCTAAATAAATAAATAATTGTCAAACATAATTTGTTGTCAAAATAAATTGTAAACATACAGGGTCAACGACCGATGAATCAACCTCTGGACATCTACAATTGTCACATACTAGAAACGCCAACATTGTTTACACGCGAATACTATTAACACTGCATACCAAGGTAGAAAGAAAACACATCGCTTCCGACGTGATAGCATTTTATTTGTATTTAAAATGAAATACAAATATTCAGGAATGCGAACGAAAGTGAGAGTGAATGGCAGGTAAATAATAACAAGTCTTGACAGTTGAATGAATAATAATGTCCTTTATTTATTGATAGGTAGGTATTTATAGATATTCAGAACGGGCCGCGTCAATGCGTCCGCCGTATATCCCCATCTCACTCCTGCGCGTGCTATCACGTCGGAAGCGATGTGTTCTCTTTCTACCTTGGTATGCAGTGTAAATAGTATTCGCGTGTAAACAATGTTGACGTTTCTAGTATGTGACAATTGTAGATGTCCAGAGGTTGATTCATCGGTCGTTGACCCTGTATGTTTACAATTTATTTTGACAACAAATTATGTTTGACAATTATTTATTTAGTTAGGGACGTAGGTACGCTACAATGCCATAAAGTGTTTTTTTTTATTAGCATTACAGCACATGTTTTTCATCACCCCAGTAATTTTAAACCTTTAAGTGTTGTAGAAATGTTTTTACATTTTTCCTTTTATCTGAATGAAAATTCGATTACGTTATTCACCGAAACGTAAATTACATGGTTACCCTTTGAACGGTTATACAAAAAAAAATAACCAAAACCACATTAGTTTATAACTTTTGGTTACGAAAATTAGAAATTACCAATTTTGGAAAATCAGTGTAGTTGAGTTTATATAACCACAAAAGGAAATCGTCACATTTACATAAATTTTCCATTAGTGAAAACATTTAAAACCCAAAGTAACCAAACCAAAACCAAACTAAAAGCACCTAACAGCGTGAAAATTAAAAAGGTTAAAACATATTTTTTTAGAATACAAAAGGAAAACGTAATTATGTGAAATATTTTTTTTTTCAAATAAGACGTTGTATATTCTGAATTCAATAAATAAGGCAATTATCCACGTCTTTTAGAAAGCTTTACATCAATATTTTCGATACCTCCGTATCAATATAATTGTATGATTCTGTTTCACATGACAATGCACTTTTAATCTCATAAAATTATTTTACTGTACAATATTGGTGATTAAGATGCTAAAAATTTGTATCGTTAAATAAGATAATGCAAATCAGTGAGGTTTTCAAAAACAGAACAAAACACAATTCAATGAAAATTCAGTTTCTCTAAATTAAAACAAAGCAAATAAAAAATATAAAAACAATAAGAAAAACAGTAAAATAAAAACAAAAGCTTCGTCTCCACAAATCCCATATCCACTCGTAATCAAGAGGGAAATATTGGTGATTCAGATGCTAAAAATTTGTATTGTTAAATAACAGAATGCAAATCAGTGAGGTTTCCAAAACAGAACAAAACACAATTCAATAAAAACTCAGTTTCTCTAAATTAAAACAAAGCAAATACAAAATAAAATAACAATGAAAAAAAACAGTAAAATAAAAACAAAAGCTTCGTCTCCACCACTCTCATATCCACTCGTAATCAGAGTCAGGGCTCCGAAGTCATATCACAAACATTTCTGTGCATTGTGTCAAAATGATATGCATCCAAATCGAAATTGTATCTAACCATACTAGAGAAACAAACTTTTTTCTTCATCATGACCCAATGCAGAGGAATGTGAACCACTAATTGAGATAATATTCATGTGGTTTTCTTGGAAAAAATAGTGCGGTGGTTTATTATGTCTTATGCATCGCATTAGATGTTATGGGAAACGTATACATGTTGTATACATATTGTGAGCTCTGCTATACATGGAAGTGAAGAACTAAGTCCCAGATAACATGATCACTTGTAAAGGGGGGGGGAAGGGGGTTGCAGTGTGGTTGAAACATTTTGGGATATAACATATTGATGTAAATAGGAGTTGGAAGAATTAGGAGAGAGGATAAGAAAAATATGTAAGCAGGAGTGACCAGCATATGTGCTCCTCCGTCAAGTTTAGTCTGCTCAGTTTCTGGGGTATGGCCACTGTTCGTGTACTGACAGTTATTTGGAGCCAAAAGTGAAGAGTTTGTTAAGTCAGCGGATCACGGACTGAGTACTTTCTAGGTGACCCAAGACTGACCAGTACTGTCCATAAGGTACAATCGCTTAACAACTGGCTTCACTCCGAAACCCACTTATGAGATTGTTAATGGTAATTATATATTTATTTCAATATATGTTTATTTAGAATGGTTGTTAAAAACTTAATTATAAAAATTAAAAACCTTATCCTATAATAGCTTTAAACATTTTTCGAAGTTGTTACCATGTCATGTTAGCTTCACTAATGACCTAAGTTTCGCATATATTGCAGTGATATATAATATCTTTCAGATTTGTGCAAAAAACTTTTGAGCACGAGAGGGCCTGTGGACTTGGCCATTTAGATAAGCCTGCGTTAGTCGAACACTTCATTGCACTGTTTCTTGTTGGAACCAACTGTATTGTGCCACACAATTATTATTCAATCAAGTCTTATTAGATAATCAAAATATTTAAACACCCAAATAACATCAACTTATATTACAGAATGTATCTTAGAACTACATGGCTTCTGATTCTGAATACAAGTAGGTAAATTCGAAATTGCTGTATAGGGGGCGTGAGATATGGCCACTATCCTGCATTGCTGCATTGGTCACCGCATACGTGTTAACGTTGCGGTTATAAAAGTTGGTGGCTGCGCGTACCAAATACATGTTTACGTTACCATGTTGAGTTGGTTTCTATGATGACCGACATTTCTCATATATTGCGAGAAGGTTAACAGTCGGGGAATCAACAAGAACGATGCAGAAGAGAACTTTTAAACACGATAAAACCTTTGGATCAAGCCGTTTGGATTGATGAGTGTTATTTGAACGCAACATAGATACTTAACATAATTTGTTTTAAAACTGAATATATCGAGTTAGCCACAACATTATTTTTCACTGCTTATCAAACAGGTAATCATTTTTAATAATTTTACAAATCTCACTCAAACAACATTGACGGAGATCACGGTATATGACTCAAGTCAACATGGCTTCAATTTTTTGATAAATGCAGATGTCAAGTATGTAAATTTGAAATTGACATACAGAGGGTACGCGGTGCGATCATTATCCTTCACAGGTCGCCGGGAACGTATTAACGTTGCGATAGTGAAAGCTGGTGGCTTAGCGCAGTGTTCCCCAACCGGTGGTCCGCGGCCCGGTGCCGGGCCGCAGAGACTTTCCGCCGGGCCGCAAACAGTATGTCAAATTTCAAGAAATTCGCCATGCAAAAATATTAAATATAGGATTTTTTCGCTTGCACGTTGACTTGTATTCTTAGTAATTGTTAAATAAATATAATTGGTATGATAATGCGACACGATGGTCGCTGGTTTTCTCAGAATGGACAGTCATAAATCTTCTCAGATACACTTAGGGACAACGGAAATATTTGCTCTTGGATAGTGAACTCGGATGCAAAACCCTATCTAAATATATTTCCAACTTGAATTTCATAATATATAATCATTTTGGAATGGAATGGTGAGAGTAATAGTACATACAAGTAAAATTATGTCAGAGACAGCACTGTAGCCAAGAATATCCAATATATTAGCAAAGATGCAACAGCAGGCTTCGCATTAGTTTCTTGAAAAAACCCAATTGTTTTTGTTAAATTTTAATGGTATCAGACAATGTTTCAATTAAAATTGTTTAACTGTTATATGTTTATTTGTTAATTATAGTTACATATGTCCATCTGTCACAATATAAGATTAAAAAAATATTAAATAAAAAAAACATTTTTTTTTCAGTATTAGTGGTCCGCGAAAAACTTTCCTTTTTTTACCGGTCCACAGGTCTAAAAAAGTTGGGGAACACTGGCTTAGCGTATCAACACATGTTTACGTTGCGGTCGCGAGTGATTCAGCGGGTGCTTCTCACTTGTCAACCGTATTTAGTATTATTTTTATATTGCCTTTAGGATGAATTGAAATCAACTCAACCGGACAACACTCCGAAAAATATTTTTACCTTTTCTATGCCACGTATGTAATAGGTGGTTTTAACTGTATTTGATATTTTTATTTAAAAAAATATTTAAAGCAATATGATGTGTAAGAAGTTGAATATTGACGTTCAGTTATATTTCATGATACTTTTTGATAAAATTCAATGATTGTCAATGACAAAATTTAATTTAGGGTTGTCACTATACTAAGAAATGTAAAATAAATAAATAAATAACGCAATGAAAAAAATTCATTTCATTATTTAGATATAAAAAACAAATGTCATTAATATATAACCGAAAAATTACCATGAATGTAAAATAAATACTTGTTTATGCTGTATTGACAAAGATTTCAAATATGAAAAGCCAAATAAATATTCAACTAAGGTTAAATACACAACTTAAATATTTTTTACCGCATACGAGAGAAATTATATTAAAAATATTGCAATGTAAATAATTAATAGTTTATGAGTCAAAAAAAAAATAGTATTGCCAAGTGAAAAAAATATTTACGATATTTACAGAAATAGAAATAACTATACTTATTATAGAAAATGGTATAACAATAATTTTATTTTAATTTTTTAACGACACAACAGTGTCTTTTATATGCAAATGAATACTATATATGACAAGTTATACAAGTACTTTAATTATTGACAAAAAATGCAAAACTTTATCTTAAACTAATATGGAGATACAAAAGCAGTAGTAATAATATATTAGTCATTGTTTAGAACTATTTAATATTAATATAAATATTAAAGATATTATATGTACGTATACCACAAAATATTACCAAACTTCACCAAGCAGACTTACGTAATTGTCGAAAACTTATTTTATTGTGGTTAAGAACTTATATACGTTTTTAGTGGAACAACGCTTACATAGAAGAAACATTGGATTTTTTGGGAATTTTATGTACAGCTTGAGATATGGAAAACACATGGTCTCACTTGTAGAACGAGATCCAAGTTGCTTTGCAGAAGCGAAATCTTTCACATGTTGATGCAGGGTTACTCAACTCCAGAAGCAAAGTATTGTCCTTAATATGTCAAATCGGTAGTATAAACTCAACAATATGAACGCGAACATGAAAATCTTCGATCAGAGCTTTCCTATATAGTCGCATTAACTGACTTAAACCAGTTAACTTAAAATTGTTAACCAAATGATTTAAGATGTAAAATAAAATATTGTAGAACAAATCATTTATAACAATTCGGAGAACGTAACACCAACGATCTATTTTCTTTCTTTTCCTCAACTAAATCGCTTGAAAAGATTCATTTTCTCCGATTCAATAAGTTCTCCCCCTTATTTAATTAAACATCTATCTCTTTTGAATAAATGAGAGCATTATTTGTCATCCTCAGGAATTATATCCTTTGATTCGAAATTGAATAAACAGCTCAATGTCGGAGGAGACGTCTAGGCAACACAATATTCTTCTTTGCGGGCGGGGTTGGTAATAATTACTGAAGATGAAATATTTAAGAAATTGGATAACGGCCAAACATTCCGCTAATTGTGCTAATAATATTTTAGGGGATGAAATATTACCGCTCAAAGACAATATCATTTTAATATCTGGGTCGATTTTATATTTTTCGATAAAAATATACGGAGAAGTTCAATTGTTCGTACGACGTCATTCCTTAGATTAAAATAAAATAAATGTCAAATAAAGACATTTTTAGAAATAGAGGGAAGTGAAACGAAAATAGAGAATTTTATTAAGTATACTTGGATTAAAAACAAAATACTAGGTTAAAACATACACACATACCATCACGCTTTCTCCCTGTCAGGGTATACGAAGAGGACAGAACGTCAAATTTTCCTATCTGGACAGAAATTCTTTACCTCTGCGACATCCTCACATACACCTTTTCCAATAGTTCCTATGATTTCTATTACTTTCAACATTTTCTTCTTTTAAAATATCATTCACTTGATCCAATCATCCTTTCCTTCGTCTTTGTTTACCACACCTTCCACTTACATTTGCTATGTACATTTGTTTTCTTAGTCTTTCTTCAGTCATTCTTCTTCTTTCTCAACACATCAACCTTAAGTTCACATTCGTTTCAATCACTTCATTCCGTATTCTTTAATACATAGCCACGTATTAATTTTTCTCAGTGCTCGCATTTCTACAGCGCTTATTCGGCAACTTTTGTTTTTTTTATTACATCTTCAAATTTGGTACTAAAATACTGTTGTGGACTATCATCTTAGCAGGTTGTTGATACGGTCTGGTTCGAGTATACCATATATGTTTTAGTGCCTCATTAACTTTGTTTCTTAACGCTACACTAATAATTGTAAACAGTTTTTATAAGACGAGTATATAATCAGATTTCTATGTTTCTCCCACAGTTTGAGAATACCATTATATGATGAAGCTCTCTCTCTCTAGTAGTCATCCTCATGTCTGAGGGTCATGATCTTCATGATGATACCTGGATAATATTTCTCCAGCCATCTCTGTCTCCAATCTTGTCTCTTATCAGAAACATTGCCCAGCATTACAGTTTCTTCAAGACTTTTAGTATCGTGTCTCGATATGTGTCCGAAAAAACGAAATATCGAAAAAAGTAATAACTCAATTTTACCCAAACATAAAAAAACTTGCATTTTGCTTGACAATATGGTTAAACATTAGTCATTGTATAAAAAAATCGAATTTCAAATATTTTATGACAATTCTCAAAAACGAATTCAATTTTATGATAATTCTCAAATACGAATTCAATTTTATGATAATTCTCAAATACGAATTCAATTTTTTTGTTAAAAAATACGAGTAATAGTTTGAGTCAGCCCGAAGGGAGAAAATTTGTTATGGTATTTTGGATTGTTTTCCGATTTCCTTGTTACAGTTTGTCTGGTTTATTACCATGTGGTACCTCTTGCAATCAACCAGAAATATGCCAATTTGGTCTAAAGTAGAAACCAAACTAATAACCTTTTTAAAAAAGTGGGTTCTAAAGAGAATCGAGCTCGCAATCTCGTATCAGAAGTCAGATCTTACCAAATTGGAACCCAGCCCACAGAGCTCGTTTTTACTTCAGTATAATAAAAAGTTTCAAAAATAACACATTGTAGCGACCGTGCGTGCGGTCACTGAACCCACTGAGGCGACCTTTGGCCGCTTGGTCATTGAACTCGCTCTGCAAGGAATGGGAGACGGCGCTGGGCAAAGGTCGCCGCGCGGTCATTGAACTCACTACTAGCGAACAGCGAGAGTGAGACGCCGACATATCTCTTGCCTCTCCTACAGACCGTAGTATGAAATGTATATGGAACACGTGACAATAACTATGCGTCCGGCGAAGCGAGACGGTGACATGTTCTGCGCCGTTCTATACATTATAAATAAATACGCTCTCAATAAACTTTCTCTCTTTGCTTATCTCGATCTTTACGACTTTTATTAAAACAACCTCATCCTTCTATGCGAAACACTAGTCCCTAAAACATTATTGTTTTTTATGTCGTTAAAATAATAATATAAAATGTTAATTATAGAAATCATGTAACTTAAATAAAAAAAAATAATTGAATTCAAAGTGACTTGAACAGTTTTATCTGTTATGCAGAAGCTAGAAGTTGGACACTTTCCACTGACATAGTGGAAAGTGTCCAACTACTAGCTTCTAAACTGGAAAAGCTGAATTTAAGGGTGACAACCAACTCTTAAATGCCCCAGCGGAACTGGTAGGAAAACTGCATCATCTGCGTATTTTGGATCGCACAACTTTGAGAAAGGATTAATGCATTGAACAGGGGTCAGCTAACAAAGCTTTAGTTCTAACTTAAGCAATTTCTGAATATTCTTTCAGTTAACACAGCGCCACTTTTTGTATCCTTTCCATAAGGACTCGAATATTTCGTTTCTCATCGTTTATATATTTGCATTATATAGTATTTTATATAAAGAATTAAAGATACCGCTAATTGGGATTCTTAAAACTACTTTTCAATAAGACCCATGAGGACCAATATTCTATATCATATAAAGGTCGTAAATTTTAGATAAGTGCCTCAATCTCGGAGATAAGATTATTGGTGCTCAAAGTTTAATCAGAACTCGAGTAATAATAATGAAATGTTAACTAACTTAGCGTCGTTTAAAGATCAGACTCTCTTCTTAGTCAGGATTCAAACAAACTATTATTGACATATTAAAAATATTACAAAATAAATATATATATGAGTATTTGTATAATGTAAGGACAGGAAGGTGGTGACTCCGGCAATTAGATTAGACTAGTTGCAACCCGTGAAATATTCACGGAAGTAAAACAAATTCTACATTTATGAAAATATATATTCATAAATTTGAAATTTGTTTATATATATATATATATATATATATATATATATATATATATATATATATATATATATATATATATATATATATATATATATATATATATATATATATATATATATATATATATATATATATATATATATATATATATATATATATATATATATATATATATATATATATATATATATATATATATATATATATATATATATATATATATATATATATATATATATATATATATATATATATATGTTTATTTTAGGTTTTCAGTTACTTCGCGAACTGTAAATATTGGATTCTGACATCAGATCTACCTGGAGATCCCTCAGCAGCTTCCTTACAGCATTTTTTATTTTTTGGCTTGGATGACTCTTTAGTAACATAGTTCTCTGTTTTGGATGTACAGGAGACGGTATCTATTTAAATTGGTATTTTGTGGGCTTATGACCACCTTTGAAGGCTGAGTTAAGTGCTCACTTTATGCCTAGGCAACATTCCTCATTATACCATAGATTCATCTCTATACATCATTTAAATGTTTTTATTCTTAGTGCAGACCAGATGGTGTTTAGTCTTTATGCCATTTGTTGACGAACAATAGTAAGATTTTTTAACAGATGTTGAGGAAACCTCTTTATTCTGTCAATACCTCATCATTGTTTGTTATACAAGCCGGATATTTTTTGGCTTTTGACAAAGCCCATTACTCTTCTGTAGAGGTTAATATGTGATTTTTTGTTTGGTTTTAGCGAAGGGTTATATATGTTTATTTTAGGTTTTCAGTTACTTCGCGAACTGTAAATATTGGATTCTGACATCAGATCTACCTGGAGATCCCTCAGCAGCTTCCTTACAGCATTTTTTATTTTTTGGCTTGGATGACTCTTTAGTAACATAGTTCTCTGTTTTGGATGTACAGGAGACGGTATCTATTTAAATTGGTATTTTGTGGGCTTATGACCACCTTTGAAGGCTGAGTTAAGTGCTCACTTTATGCCTAGGCAACATTCCTCATTATACCATAGATTCATCTCTATACATCATTTAAATGTTTTTATTCTTAGTGCAGACCAGATGGTGTTTAGTCTTTATGCCATTTGTTGACGAACAATAGTAAGATTTTTTAACAGATGTTGAGGAAACCTCTTTATTCTGTCAATACCTCATCATTGTTTGTTATACAAGCCGGATATTTTTTGGCTTTTGACAAAGCCCATTACTCTTCTGTAGAGGTTAATATGTGATTTTTTGTTTGGTTTTAGCGAAGGGTTATATATGTTTATTTTAGGTTTTCAGTTACTTCGCGAACTGTAAATATTATATATATATATAATATTTACATATATATATATATATATATATATATATATATATATATATATATATATATATATATATATATATATATATATATATATATATATATATATATATATATATATATATATATATATATATATATATATATATATATATATATATATATATCATTTATACATCGTCCCCTTGTACATCGGTTCAAAAATTGTTAGCTAGGTATTTAAAATTCGTTCAGTATCACCACCGAGATTCAAATTTTGAATTACTTTCGGAGAGAATCCAAGTATTCGACAGCCGTACGGGTTTTGGCCTATTTATACTATGATACTTCCCCGCATCTGCATAAATTTATTAAAATATATTTACTAAAAAAACATACGAAAAATACAAAGAAACCTTTATAGATTTTCCAAAATGCGATAGTAACACATTCGGCTTTAGGCGTAGTGTGCGTGTAATATTTTCTTAATTTTTTAACCTGGTGAGTTTATTGCCACGTGGCAATCTCTTCCAGCCAATCAGAAAGATGTTTTTATAGGTCCTAAGTGATAACCAGACTGGAATTCTATTTAAAAAATCTGGGTTCCAGCGGAGATCGAACCCACAATCTCCGGATCGGCAGACAAGTATCTTACCACCAGGCCACGAAGGTCGTCTTGTACAGCTCTGAAACATGAAGAGTAAAATCTTGGTAATGTGCAAGAATCCTGCCATGCTAACGAAAAGTGACCGGAAGGCGTGACGAAAAATTATTGCATATATACAATACCACTAACCTTCCATAGATCATGACCCGCAGTAATGATGAATAATAAATGATGAATCTTGTGGGTTGTATAATTCATATACATAACAGGTATTTCGATTTTACTCCAACTTTTCTTCCCTTGAATATATTAGTAATTTAAAAAATTCATTTAAAAAGCTTTTTTTAGGCCTCTATAACGAAATAGAACATTATTCGTTTATTATAATTATCCATAAAAACTGAAACGCTTCTCACAAAAAATAACCATACACAAGTATGAGACTTCTTCTTCTTCCTAGTGTCATGTCAGGTCTCCCCAACCTTGAATATCACTTGAGAGTAGATATCTTTGTCCCCGGCAGCCCGAAAAATATCTCCAACGCCCCTTATGCCAGTCCAATCACGTTTATTGCGGAGCCAGGAGATTTGCCTCCTGCCAACACCTCTTCGGCCTTCTATTTTGCCTTGGATGATCAGGTGCATTAATTTGTACTTTGCTCCTCTAAGTACATGACCCAAGTAGGACACCTTTCGGATTTTAATATAATATAAGTCAGCAACTCTATCAAATTTGGCTCTTTGAAGAACCCTTGTGTTGCTGACCATATCCGTCCAGGGTATCCGTAGCATTCTTCGGTTTATCCATATTTTGAATGCTTCCAGTCGGTTCATACTATTAATTTTGAGCGTCCATGATTGGAGGGTCCATGTGGCAATCTATTCCAACCAAACAGAAACATGACCTCTGTGGTTTAGTTGGTAAGACGCCTGTCTACCAAACCGAAGTTTGCTGGTTCAAATCCCACTGGAACCCTTGTGTTGCTGACCATATCCGTCCAGGCTATCCGTAGCATTCTCCGGTGCATCCACATTTGTCAATGGGGTACCAAAAATAATATATATTTGAACCGCACCTTGTGTAAGTATGAGACACTGAGTAAAATGTTTAACAAAGTTATTTAATGCATTAACTGAATGTTCTTTTGTGCTCTTAAATTGAATGTTTCGAATTTAAAAGATATTTTTTTATATAAACGGATTATAATGGGATTTATTTTGTTTTTTGTTTACAAGTGATTTTTACTCTCTGATGTTCCATATAATGTTTTTTGAACTTTTGACCGACTGCTTTATATACGAGGCATATCCAGAAAGTAAGTGTACTGAATTTTTGTAGGTTACAATTTTTTTTATTTAAACAAAAAAATTACATGGTTACCGTAGTACATATGTAAGCTATTTTTCGACATAGTCGGTATTCCTCTCAATGCAGGTGGTGAAGCGGGGAATCAACTTTTTGATGCCTTCCTTGAAATAGTTTACCGCCAACCCCTCCGTCCACTTCTCCACCTCCTCCTTTACCTCCTCGTCGGTTGAAAACCTTTTTCCACCCATGTACAGCTTCAGGGAGGTAAAGAGATAGTAATCTGAAGGTGCTAGGTCAGGGGAATGCGCGGGATGGTTCAGGACATCCCATTTAAACGAGGTGAGCAGTTCCTTCGTGGCGTTGGCCGTGTGTGGTCTGGCATTGTCGTGCAGCAGGCAGACTCCTTTTGTCAGCATGCCTCTCCTCTTGTTCTGAATCACCATCCGCAATTTTTTTAGGGTCTCACAGTGTCTTGCAGAGTTGATGGTCTCCCCTTGAGGCATATATTCAATTAAAATTATGCCTTGACAGTCCCAAAACACGGATGCGATGATTTTCTTGGCTAAAATTGTGGTTTTGAACTTTTTGGCGGAGGGTGAAGAGGTGTGACGTGACCGTTTTTAAACTTGCGACACCACTTGTACCCACTCGTACGATTCATAGCTTTATCACCAAATGCAGTTTTCACCTCATTTTAAACCCCAACCGGAGGTTTTCCCTTCCAAATGAGATAACGGATGACGCCGCGTATTTCGCACTTGGCGGGAGATTGGATTGACATTTTTCACAAAACGTGTTGTCGCGTCGACACTTCTTAACGTGTTGACCTCGAACCGGTCTCGTTGTGGAGGGGAAGGGTCAGCCTACATGGAAGTGTAGCCAACATGTCGAAAATAAAATCCATTCGGTCGTGAGAGCCTCAGTACACTTTTCTGGATACGCATAGTATTATGCATTGTTATAGAATTCTGTCGTTTTGTTTTATGAAACCTATCTGCCTTTGGACGGGCGGGCATACGTTTAATTGGACAGGGGAAGCTTTGTATATAACATTTCACTGTTAAAAATATAAAAGTATAATTAAATTTAAAAAAATACAGTTCATATTCTACAAAAGATGGTTGAAACATGTTTAACCGAAATAACTACTTAATCTGTTTTTTATGTTTCACAATGGAAGTATTATAGCAGTTTTTAAATAAGGAAAGAACTTTTTTAATATTCAAATAAAATATTTCATTTTATACTCTTTATTCTACTTTATATAACGGTATAACCTTACCGGTTTCAAGGTTTTCATCTCATCATTAGGAAAACACAACAAGACTGAATTATGTTCGAACTGGTACCGACATACGCGCTTCTAACGGCAAACATTCGTGGGTGGAGGGAGTAGGAGATAAGGGTATGGCCTGAAAAACATCTGATGTTCTCGCGGCTGGGCACGCCTTATATTGGCGGGGTGTATCTTGGCCGAGATAATGTTGTAAGATGAGCCCAGACCTTTTTATAGCTTCTCTTAAATGTATTTTCTGCCATTTATTTGTTTTCTTATGTGTATTTAAATATATTATGTACATAATATGTTGCTATTAATAAGCCAACATTTATATATTTATAACTTTAGCAAGCAGCGGTGAGATCTTGGGAATGTATGTATTTGCCAGATGTTCATCCCAATGCATTGACTTTATAGGGCCTCTACGGATATATATAGGGCCTCTTATTTGCCCAATTTATTGGATATTTCTTGGACCTCGAATATGTCCTAACTTACAATCCTCAAACCGAACTTTTACCGTTCGAAGTGTGTATACCGGTACCAATTCAAACGTAATTTTGTCTTGTTTGTGCTCCTGATGATGAGGTGAAAACCTTGAAACCCGTAGCTTAAAATCAATACCGTGTTCTAGTGAATAATAATATAACAATTATAAAATAAAAATTTATATAGCGCTGTTTAGAGACTGGTCTCTCCAGGAGGATGCTATCATTCGGGACCCGAACCCACTATTATTGCCTTAATAAACATGCTACAAAACAGGTTGAGTGTAGGATAAGAACCCAACCGTATTCTGATCCGGGGTCAATTTATTGATAAAAGTATTAGTCTGGTATTCTCTTGAGTCCTGTATATATCTTTACGATTGGTTGTAAGAGATTGCCCCATGGCAATTATCCCGCCAAGTTGTAGAGTATACAATGAAAGCGTAATAAAATACAATACATGGATGCAATATTTTAAAATTTGACTCAGGTTTGGTAACATTACCGTGGGTCGTACATACATACATACCATCAGAGCGGACAGAGCACCAGAAATCTCGACACACATTCTAAGCCTCTTCTACATTCACACACCTTATTCAAATTCTACGATTAATACATCATTTTCTTGAACCTATCATTCACTTCTTGGTCACCCTCATTTGTTTTTTAAATTTCTATATTACTTTCAATGTTTCTATTCATATATTTTAATACCCGATATTGCAGCCCTGCACCATTGCCAACAAAAATATGTTTTTGTTCCTCAAACATTTTCTATAGCTTTTTAAGCTTATCCAGTTTACCAACCCCTGCTTAAGAGGGATATATTAATGGGTAGAGTTATTCCAGACCAGGTGGCGTCAAGGGGTGGGTCTCGCGGTTAGTCTGCATATTGTTAGGGCTACCTTCAACAATGTGTGCATCACATTTGAATCTCAGCTTTAGCCTTTTGGGATTTTGATACCTTTTGTTAAATATATGTTCATACTCTTTAGGTGTAAGTTATATGACCAAGGCTCAGAATAATAAACTCATGAGCTAAATTATGCTAAGGTATATCCTAAGGAGTAAAGCTAAATATAAGATATATCCTAAGGAGTAAAGCCATTGTAGGAAGTTTCTTAAGGCTTTACTTCATGAGGCATTATTTCACATTGAGATATATAGCCGCGCGGTAACGCACTGGACTTCCATGCTGAAGGTCGTTGGTTCAAACCCCACGCTGTGCTACTAAAATCACTCAAATATTCACAAAATAAAAGAAAAGGGAACTACGCATTAAATATATTATTAAGAGTTCAGGCACTAACATTGTGGAGGTTTAAAGATATTGTAATTGGTTTTATTAAACATTGCTTATTCCACTTTATGTAACGGTATAACCCTAACGGTTTCAAGGTTTTCACCTCATCATCAGTTAAACATAAACAATACTCTTTGTGCTCCCTTGATGATGAGGTGGAAACTTTGAAACCGGCAGGGCTATACCGTTACATAAAGTGGAATAAACAGTGTTTGATAAAACAAATCACACCGCATTAAATACTTCTATAATATAATACCTTGCATGATAAAATACTTCCATAATATAATACCTTGCATGATAAAATACTTCCATAATATAATACCTTGCATGATTAAATACTTCCACAATATAATACCTTGCATGATTAAATACTTCCATAATATAATACCTTGCATGATTAAATACTTCCATAATATAATACCTTGCATGATTAAGTACTTCCATAACGTAATACCTTGCATGATTAAATACTTCCATAATATAATACCTTACATGATTAAATATTTCCATAATATAATACCTTGCATGATTAAATACTTCCATGATTTTTATCGTGTAAAATTTAGTCTATTTTCTATCAGCCATATTATCGGTATCAGTTTTGTATTTACCATATATTGTTATATCTACTCGTATATGTCAGTAGGTGCGTAACCGTGCGCGGTCGCCTGTTCGAATCCCGCGCTATGCTACACCCCTCGAATGGCACAGGCATTTTTCCGCCTCGTAGTATTCGAAGGTATAAGGATACCAATGACTTTCGTCATATTTATTCTTTCGAAAAAGAGGAAAAGAATATCACTTGAGAGAAGATATCTTAGTTCCCGGCAGCCCGAAAAAGATCTCCAACGCCCCTTATGCCAGTTCAATCACATATTTTGCAGAGCCATGCAATTTGCCTCCTGCCAATACCTCTTCGGCCTTCTATTTTGCCTTAGATGATCAGGTGCAGTAATTTGTACTTTGCTCCAATAATTTTAATAATAATGTAATACACTTAATAATATTAAATTTATATATTTTAATCTCTCTTACTATATCAGCCTTAAATCCATATTCATCCTTTATCACTTCATTTCATATTCTTTCATACATTGTCATCTCGTGTGTTTTTCTAAGTTCATGTATTTTCATAGAATTTATTTGACCACTATGAATCTTTTCCACGTTCACGTTTTGCTCCCATTGATCAAAGTTGGTCCCAAAATAATGTTGCAAAGTTGGCACCAAAAACTGAAAATTAAAAAAGTAACAATCAAAACACCAAAAAAAAAAACAATCCTGATTGCAACATGTTTTAAATTCATGTGTTTTATTTTTTTCGAGGTTTGGGGAATTCAATAAAATAATAATAGTTTTTCAAGAAAACTTAAGGATACATACAATAAAACTTTATTATTGTGCATGTGGTTTATTTAATATTGGCAAATCAAACTTTCTCCGTTGGAAAACCACGTAAACTGGGAGAATAATAATTTAGTTCTGTGTCATATACTTTTATATCCTCGACTCAATGGCTTATGAGACCTGTTTGCAAAGAATGGCTAACGAAGGTCCTCAAAGAGGCTATTACTCGAGACGGAATTACCTTTAGCCTCTTTGTCAATGGTTTAACTTTCATTAATTGTAACGTTTATTGGTTCAGCTAATTAAAAGACTTCAAGGATCACAGTTACTTGAGTTTTCTTACGTTGTTTACTTTCTTATCTGTGTCTTAACTTAATGATGTTACGTTAGATAAACAAGTTCGTTTATTTTGAATGTTTTCCCATTTTAACTTTGTAAATTTACTGGAATGTCTCGTTCAGAACGAAAAATCAAATGAAAGTAATAAGTATCAATGACCCCTCAATAGCAACCCCCCGTGTCCTAGTTAGTAAGATGTCTTATGTCTTCTTGCCCGGCGGTAACGGAATCGATTCCCGCTTGAGCCCAGATTTTTAAATAGGGTTCAAATCTAGATTTCCTTTAAGGCCTCATTAACACCTTTCAGACACGGCACATGAAGAATAAGATGTTTAGGAACGGTTGTTCCTTAAAGAAGATATGATGAGGATGATTGTTGATAAATAAAAACTTGTCGAAATCGGAATATGCAAAGAGGAATTTTATTGATAAACGTCGGTATTTATAATATTTTGGACGTGTGCGGGAATGCGCACGAGATATGTCGCTGTCTCGTCTTTGCGCTTACAATATGTTTATTGTCGATGCGTAGGTATTCTTTGCTTTGAGAGACAGCGGGGAAGATATGTTGCTCTCTCCTTTCCTCATGGAATGCGGTCTCCGCTAGTAGTGAGTTGAATGACCGACCGCGTGGACTTTGTCCATTGTTTGTCTCGCATTGTGAAGGTGGGGCAAAGGTCGTCTCGTGGGTTCAGTGACCGCACGTATAGTCGCTACAGATGCATTAAGAAAAGATACGTTACACATTTACCAAAATCATTTTGTGAACCTTCCGGCCCAACGGCCGATTATAATTGGAAGGAAGGACTGATTAACACTGGTTCATCCAGTTGAGTAAATAATATTATTTATATAAAAAAAAATATATAAATAAATTTATTTATCGCCTTTCATGCAAATTCATACACATACATACCATCAACCTAGGCAGAAGATAGATCGCCAGAATTTCTTATCTCAAAACACATCTTTAGCCTTTTCTACATTCGTACCCTTTTTCATACAAATCCTACGATTTCTCTGACTTTCTACGTTTCTATATTTCAAAACATCATTCCTTTTATGCAAACCATACTTTCTGTGGTTTTTTTGAAGCACGCCTACTACTAAAAAAACTTAATACATATTTGTTTTGTTAGTTTTTCTTGATTTATTCTTTCTTCATGCTCATGTCATCACAGAGTGCTTTTCTTCATTTTACTAAACACCTCGGCCTTAAGGTCACATCCAGCCCTTATCAATTCATTCCGTATTCTGTCATACATTATCATTCGACGTTTCTTCTTAGTGCACGTATTTCTACAGCGTTTCTTCGACCCCTAGCAGACTTTTTTTTACGTCTACGTTTCACTTCCATTAATGAAAAATTAAGCCAGAAAACACCAAACTGAATTCATTATGATTTAATGCCGTTATTAATTCTTTTGATTTTTTTTCTAAACGAAATAAAAAGCATTTCGGTTTAGAATTTCTAAAAAAATATTTAGGTTTTATTGACCTGAGTCGTGAAACTAAAACAAATACTCTAATCTGGGGCTCGACTCAAAAAGTTTAAGGAACACAAATAATTTTAATTGATATTTAGGCATATCTTTGACTTACCCCGTAAAAAAATACTTGAAAAAGGTTTGAATAATATATCTTTGCCTAATCCATCTGTTCAACAGGATTTTACTACACAGTTTTAACACAGATACCCTCATATACCAATTGCTGTAGGGAGGGGTTCCATTTGCTGAAAATAAAACCAACCCTCAACCTTAAGGACCTCTTGAATGCGCTGCATGACATATTTCTGCGACAAATCTAAATAGACGGCATCAGTCAGTGTTGTCAAAAAAGTATAAGCTATTCTTTGCGTCACTCCGTGCATATGTAGCTTGACAAATGAGATCATGGGTTGGTAGATATAGTTCCAAAAAAGGAAAAAAAACTCAGTAACCGGAGTATTCTTTTGTTACTTATTTTGCACTTACACAGAACCAGTTCAACATGCAGTACTTAATGATTTATGATACTTGACTCTTGCTTTAGTTTTCCGAAAATGCCAGTAAAGTTAAAAGGAAATGCGTTTCTCCAGCTGTATTCGGTGCCTTTCGATATTTTTCGTCTTCCACGTTTCACTCCCATACGAGTACATCAAAGTTAGTACTAGAATACTGTTCTTGACTATTTTAGCAGAAGTAAAAAAAATATGAAATTATTAAAACTAACAAATTGAAGTGTAGAAGAAATAGGCTTTTTTTTTTAAAGGTAAACTATTTAACTGAGTAAATTTTTCATTTGTACCTTACAGAAATTTGAGTAGGGTTGACTTACTCAAGCATTAAAAATTACCGATATGCTGACAGGGCCGTCACACAATAATGAACAAGTGTGTGTTGCACGCACGTGGTAGTAAATAACTATTTTTAATATAAGAAATATTTTATATAATAATAATTATGTTGCAATAAATAGAAACGCCTCAAAAAAGACATTGTCACTATGAGAAAGCGTTATTCAATTCATAAGGAAATTTACAATTGATTATTTATTAAAATTTGTGTGACATGTTTTTTTAACCCTTCCCTTACGGTGATAAAAATAATACGCGTGTTACGGTGTTGGGTGGTGAGTACGCAATAAAAAATTAGTGATTTTAAATCGGAAAAATAAGAACATTCATAGATAATCCCCTTAATTAATTATAATTGAAGTTAAAAATTATAATAATTGAGATTTATTTGCTAAAAACATTAAAAAACCATCTGAAAACATTAAAAAACGTTCACGGAACGGGCATACGTCTAACCTATTTGCAAGCCTAGAGGCAACTAGTGACGCGGAACGTCAGTCACATACCCCGGCGCATACGCCTTTCCTTGCGACGTTGAGACAGTTCAGCTCCTCGCAATTCGGTCTAGTATGCAAGAGTGAGATGCGAATATAGTGTTGCGCTTCCCGCATACTATTCACCTATCGTCAAGATGAGGCACTCGACGCGTTTAAATGCGAATTTGTTTTCGATCTTTACAACACCTCGATGTAGTCGATAAATTCTGATTATTATTAATATTGTTTTTTAAATCAATGCGTAAATATATTATGGAGGAATACCTAAAATCTTAACCTTGTATTTATAATATTTATAGAGATATTGATGGTTATTAGAAGCAACGTGTAGAAGATACCCAACACAGGGAAGGAAAGGTCTGCCTTTTGTTTTGTTTTTTGTCATTTGTTCATAGTAAAAAAATATATAGTTATTTAATATAGAGTTAAATTGTTTCTCCAAATCAATGAATGATTGAGTAAACGTTGAGAAAGAAAAATTATGAAAGTATTTTTTTTCCATCCACTGTATGGATTTCTCGTTACACAAAACAGTTCTGCTTCTAGAGTTAACCTATTCGTTAGAAATAATATCAGCTAGGATTTTTCTCATACTGTATAGAAAATTACTTTATTATTAAATTTTACTATCCTTGAAGTCATATTTGGCCATAAAATGAGGCCAGGAAAAAGCTGTATTTCATATCTGGTGGACTTACATTCATATAATATTCTTGTAAAGAAAATTGTGAAATAGGGCTTTAGATTTTTTGAATAAACACTTGGAATCGAATCTGCAGTCTTCGGGTTGGATAGACATCTTTACAATCACATAGTTAATTGATTAAACCAATATTTATAAAAGTGTATATGAGTACTTGTTGACTGGTTTAGATTTTTGTCTGTTTGGATGTTTTTGAAGCTGCAAACAATATTTCATTGCATTTGTTGTTTATATTTTTTAATATGTTTTTGTCGTTAGCGATGCATTTTTCGTCATATATGCGTGTTTATTTTGATATTACATTTTATTTACTATTAATAAAGGTTTGTTTTCATAAATAACGTTTTAATTGGATTCATGTTTGTCTGCTTCAAGGTGTTGGATATATGAGTGACATGTGGAGCTTTAGAAATCACTTAAAACATCCCTTTTTGAGAGTTTTTATGTTTTTATTTATAAACACTACACACACACCTTATTCTCTACATAAAGTAAAATGTGTTAATGTCACATGTTGGAAGATCTTTCTGTGGTAAATTTTCTGCGGCTTTCTTACCAAATATGTTTTACTAAATATATGCAGATGCGAGAAAGTGCCTAATTTAATGGCCGCGTCCACTAGCTTCGCATATTTACGAAATAGTTTCTTTGTCATATTTTTTTTCTGGCAATAATAGTGCGTTCAAGTCCAGAATAAGGTCACCCTTGAAGAGAAGCTGCTTTTCTAATGGTGTTATATTAATTGTCTTTTTATTGTTATTATTATTCTTAAAAAGAAAACATAAATCAACTCTCAACAGTTACTTATGGCCATATCTAAAACTACGTCTGGTATAAGATTAAAAATCCCTTTCATGTATATTTCATTCTTTAGGATCATGTACTTGGGCGGAAATATCTCTAACTCAAGCCTTTTGTACTGGAAATCCCCGTCAGTGTTGCCCCCGCTCCTGTTCCTGCTGTGGGCATCCGTAATATTGGAACGGACAAACAAAGAGGACAAACATAATCAAAACTAGCGGTCGGGGACGAGAAGGCGTAGGGCGGCATTGCCACTGCGGGCATTTTACATTGGTTTTAAATCCTTATTCTGGCTGCCCATTGTGTATAAAAACATTTTAATGTAACTTGAATCATTGTGACAAGTTAAGTGACTTGCAAAAGGGAAAGAGATTTCGTGTGTTATATTGTACACCGGAATAAGATATGCAGGACTATCACAAAGATTTTTTTGCAAAAAACGCTATAGCATTTTTATAAAGAACATTTTTCATTTATTCATACATACCATCACGCTATTCCCTGTAGGGGTAAACATAGAGAACAGAGTGCCATACTTTCCTATCGCGACACACCTCTTCAACTTCTTCTCACACTACTTCTACAATTTCTCTGATTTTCTACATTTCCTTGGTCTTCCTCTTACACGCTTTCCACTCACATTTACACTATGCAGTTATATCTTCTTCTCCCTGGCTCCATCCCAACTCACTGCTGCGAAGGCTGTTGGGGTCAGCTTTCCTCATCTTCAGGTTGTATGCTCTTCTGTCCCGGATACGTCCCCCAGGCCGTGCCTCTACATCAGGTTATCCTTTTGTACCACCCATGAATTCTTAGGTCTTCATCTGGTTGTTATTCGAGGAAAATCCATGAAGATTGCCTGGTTCACAATGTGATCGGGTGTTCTGCGTCCAACGTGCCTATACCATCTCAATCGCCTCTCCTCCATCTTGCTGTTGATGTGTGTAACACCTAGGCTTCCACGAATGCGTGAGCTTTTTATTTTGTCTCTTAGGGACACACCAGCTGACCATCTTAGCATGCGCATTTCAGCAGTTTCCAGTTGCCTAGAGTAAGAGTTCGTCCAGCATTCGGAGCCATAGAGGAGTGCGGGTCTGACAATCTTTTGGTATACTTTTCCTTTTAACTTTACTGGCATTTTCGGATCACACTATACAGTTATATGAATGAATGCATCTACAAAAGCATTTTGGAGATTCATTTAATTAGGCGCGGGGTTCGAACCGGCGACTTTCCGCCGTTACCGCGCGCTCATGCACCACATAATATTTATTCAACACTACATCAGGATTTGGATGAAAATAAATAATTAAAATTTTATAAATGCATTTATACAATGCCAGCCTCATTTGACTTAAAAAGGTGGAAATCGGTGTTGTTACAAATCAAAACAAATTAAATCTTTATCATTATTTATCTCTTTTATTTATTTATTTAACACTTTTATTGCAATACAATCTGGCGGGCTTATTGCCAGGCGGCAATCTCTTCCAACCAACCAGACAAAATTAAATGAAGCAAGTTACGTGGTCGCATAAATCATTCAAATGACTATCCATCCTCACGAAATCCATAAACATATACGTGAGAACATGCCCACGAACCCTACAAAGACGGACAATCACCCGAACATTATTTTTCATATAAAGTGAGATATCATCAATCAAAATGAAAGGAAAGGATGGTTGAGAGGAAAGGAAAAGAAAAATCAGGAAAGAAACATGTTATTTTACTGATTAGAAATTAAGAGTTTTTTCAGTCGCTTCTTAAAGCATGCCAAGGACGGAGCGAGTCTTATATTGGTTTGTAACTGATTCCAGAGTCTCACTGCATGGACAGTAAAGGACGACGTAAAGAAAACGGAGCGGTGAACTGGAAAGGTCAATAAACAATCTCTGTTTGAGCGTAGCGCTAATCCATGATTGGAAGAACGCTGAAAATTTTCGGCGAGATAAGAGGGTGTGGCGGGACAGTTAAGGATATTATACAATAGAGACAGTATGTGAATTTGGCGTCTATTTCTTATATTCAACCAGTTCAATGCCTTCTGGTATGAAGTTATATGATCGTACTTTCGTAGGTTGAAAATAAATCTTAGACACACATTTTGAAGACGCTGTAATTTGTCCAGCTGTTTCTCTGTAACGTCCAAGTAACATACGTCCGCATTGTCCAGAATCGGAAAGAGCAGATATTGTACGAGTAAAATTCTTTTAAGATTTTACATAAGTTTCAATACTTTAAAGTGTTCAGAACATGTCTGGGCAGTTATTATTAATATTGATATTAAATTATATAATCAACTGAAGAGGATTTAATTCAAATGCATTGATAGGATTACATCTGATAGCGGATAGTGGTTGTAACTGAATTATATCCGTGTGTACTCGTATATTGCTCAAATATTTACATTAACTCCGTATTATTCCTCTTGTTCAGCTATTGTCGACTAACGTTTGAAATATTTGCAATGCATATGAGTCAGCGATCATAGTCTGATGGTTAGCGTTCAGTTTAAGCAAGCGAGCGCCCCAGATTTGATTCTTGGCGAATTGTATTGTAGTAATCTTTATTTGTATACTTTTCTAGGTTAATAACCAAATGGTTTTCTCTTCCAACCGACCAAAAATATGATAAATACGTCTGAATTGAAAATCAGACCGATACCGTTTTGATTTTTTTTGTCTGACAACGGAGGTCGAATCCGCAACTTCCGGGTCGGAAAACAAGTGTTTTATCAACTAGGATACGGAAGTTGGAAGGTTGAACCTGTCAATTGTCTTGGAAGTAATTTAACTTCCAAGGAGATTACTTCTTGCCATCGGAAAATTGGGTTTGATCTATTAAGACTATATATTTGTTGATGTATCACAGCTTGTACACAATATTTATTTATATGTTGAATTAATTTATGAAGAAAAGTGTATTTCACAAACAAATGCACATGATACAAGTTATTGACAAATTTCAAACAAACTTTTTCTTTTACTGAAAATATTGATGCAAAAAGCTATAAACTATACATTTATTGCAAATACTATTTGTGCGAGTTTATTGCCAGGCGGCAATCTCTTTCAGCCAACTAGACAAAAGTAAATGAAGCAAGTTAGATGGTCGCATAAATCATTCAAATGACTATCCATCTCTACGAAATCCATGAACACATACGTGCGCATATCCCCACAATGACGGACAATTACCCGAACATTCATTTTCATATAAAGTGATATATTATCAATCAAAGGACAAGGAAGGAATGGTGGAGAGGAAAGGGAAAAAGTCTGGAATGAAACACGCTATATTACTGACTAGAAATTAAGAATTTTTATATGAAGAATAAAAAAAATCCTGTTAAATGTACTCAAGACCCCTCACATTGTTACTACCCTTAGTTCAACTAATGTTACTAGGAGGGAGCGGGGCAAAAAGAGGCAACATTTTTTAACGTTATTCGCATTCGCATTATTCCAGGAAATTAAGTTTCTACCATCAACCCTTTTAAAATTTCACCCCGAAATCTTACCATAACAGTGCATCATTTCCAAAACATTGGTAACAAATTGTTATACCAGAGTAAATGTCTTTTTGCTAGTATGTTTTTCATAAAAATCGCTATATTTTTACCGCTATCGGTCAGTCGTGGTCAACTTGGAGCACATAAAAAATCGATATTCGAAACAAATTTTCCACCCTACTAACCTTTAGATATTATTTAGCTGACGACCTGCGTAACCCAGTTGGTAAAAAAAACTGGTCTTCCACTTGGGGGTTTCGGGTTAGATTCTTGATAGTACCCATAAAATATATCCGGATGCCAGTCTGGTAAAAGAGTTGGCCTAATAACAATTCTCGTAGTTTACGTGTCCAAGTATTATTTCCTATTCACGTGTGGTAATATTTCAAATACGTGCGATGACGACCTTTGAGCTACTTGCTTACTTTAGTGGATTTTAACCCAAATGCTTGATTACCTTCGCCGAAGACAATTTTGTCTTCCGTCCACACTCTTCAACATGATGAATTAATGCATGTTCTGAAATACCAAACGAATGAACTAGTGAAAATAAAAAAAAGGTTTAGCTCTCGTTTTTCTAAAATACTCGTAGTTTAGAAAAAGTCTAATGCATGCAATTTAAAATCTTGTTTTTCGATTTAAATTAATGGATTACATTTTTTTAATAATTGGCACAGCACAGAAATATAATTGGCCGTTTCATTACCCTACGGTAATTCCTTCTAATAAACCAATCAAGTGTAACACGTTGCTAATCGTTGGGTGAGAGAGATGTTACGAAATTTTTAGGTAACACACAAACCTACACTTGCCATGTTTCTTTAGTGGAATGTAGAGAGAAAATACTTCCAAGGCTTTCTATCCATGCACACAGCTTTTACCTCGTTTACATCCACATGTCTTCTTATACACCTCCTTCTGTTTCATTTACTTGTTATTTGTACATCTTTCATTCTTTCTATCACTTGATTGAATCATACATTTCTCTCTGATCTCGTCATATATTCCCTTCTGTTAATCAAATTTCTAACCTTTCTCTTAGATAAAACTTTCTCTTTCGTTCTACCTCTACCTCGCTCTCAATCAATCTCAGAATAAATTATTTTCGAAGTGTTTCGTAACGCATTCTCTCAAGGTGATAAAATCATATAAAGATCCGCATCTTAACATAACTTATAAATTCATCTACAACAGTTATAACTGTAACACCAGATATTCAATAAAGTATGCATTTTTACCACGTTTTTTTTGCTGTCATCACTACTTTTCTAGATACATTTTATTACCCCTAGATTTAAGTGACCTGTCCAAGAAATGTTGATCTTTTTTGTCTATCAATTTTAATCTTGGGTTGAAAAAAGTAACCGAAACCAAGAACAAACTCTTAAATTATAGCCGTAACATTTTAATTTATAGTATGATTTAAATAAAATGAATACTGTTTTTTTAAACTAAAATGGGAACCATTTCACTTTGTACGAAAAAAAATGTAAATGACGCAATTTGTGGGCGTCAATTACATACAAAAAAAAGCCCCTCTACGTATATAAATATATTCCGCAGATAACAATGATAATGATTAACTAATGGGTATTTTTATTCATTCGCAGTGACTAAAAAGGTTCCGCGTGACTGCCCAATAGTAAGTATTTATTAAGGTCCAATGAAATTTACAGCGGTACAAAGGGAAAAATTAACATAAATGAAAGAGAATTTTTAAATTACCTTTCCTTCTTCCTCCTACCAATTACGCACTTATTTCAACTTTGCGACATTTATAAATGCGTGCCCGGACCCCCAACAGTGAAATTAATTATTTTGCAAATAACAATAATGAAAGAATATTGTTGGTGTATTTTAACTCGCACGTCTCGCGATAATATAAAACGTTTCAATTATTATTCTTGTTAAGTTATTTAGAGTTTCGTACAAAACAAGTAAGATCAAATTGAATAAGATTAAAAAAGTTTCTACATAAAGGGTATGAACTAATTTAATAAATTGTTAAGGGCTGAGTTATGGGGTGAGTGAGGATACAAAACTGAAGAATTGTTGAAAGTTTTCAAATAGTTGACCGATTTGCGTACGACTTTGTGTGGTTGTTATTCAACCCTTTCGTGGCTCATTTTAATTACTTTTTTGTTTTTACATGTTATATGAGAATGGAGATGAATTACTGAGTTTAATAAATACATTTTATGATAAATGCGAAAGAAAAAAAAGATTTATTTATTAAACTATCACAACAAGACATTTATTTATTAAACTATCTTTATTCATTTATTTTTAAGGTCTTTTGCACATTACAGGTTTTCCTAATTCGTACAAGGACCGAACATAACAAATACAAAAAAACATGTATTAAATAATTCAAAATATTAAGACTTATTTGATAAAGACAATAATGAAAATACAAATGTTACAATTAAACATTGTGACAAAATGTAGCATGTTAAATAGTATACAAAATGAAATAATTTCAAATACTACACTAAATTCAAGAGATTTTTCCTGAACGAGCTGAGCGACACATGAAACACGTCTATATAAGGACACACACGGTAAAAAAAGTATGATTGCTGTACCTATCGGCATTTCCAAAGGCAGGTTTGTTCGACTTATCGGTTGATAGAACAATGTATGGGTACGTTATCTCAAATAATTATCCGGAACATACAAACCAAGACTGTTCAGGACGGATGTGTTAACTAAATTACCTCTGAGCAAACTTAAAAAGTGGACACCTAATTGATGAGATTTTCCACTCTAATGATGTGTAACTTAGTATTCTCAGTAAAAATACACTTGGATAAAGTCAGGGATAATATTCACACTCTCTCATGTAGAGCCAACGGAGAAATCTCTTCTGGACCCTCTCTAGCATGAGTGAATACGTAATCCTTGCTAGCGCTCTTATTATAGCGCCCTTATTCCCAATGACTTGTGACCAAAGAATTATGTAATATCATGAGAACGTTGGTATCTGTGAATAGTTTGATGGTACGAATTACAAACCCAAGAATCTTAGTTGCCTTTTATTGAATACTGATTTGATTCGCAAATCAAACAAAAGTTCACTTTCAAATAAAACATTTAAGTTTTTTGTTTTATCCGTCCTCGACAAGGTGTCAAAGCGAAAGTAAACGCGATTTATGAGTGAACAATGGAATATTGAAACAGGTCGAAAAATTCTGCAATTTCGATAGGACGAGTATATCTCAGATGATGGAAGAGTTATGACAGATACCGAACGGCGTGTAGCGATAGGATATAAAGTCAATGGGGCCGTTAAATATACGTACTCAAACTGCTGGTAAAGATAGTCCAAAAATATGTAAGTGCCAACTTTGATATATGGGAATGAAAAAACAATACATTGTCATTTGATATAAAGTGCTTTTAATTAAGAGTAATTTCTGAAAAAAATAATTGTTGTTATGAAACAAGAGTTTCTCATGAATTTTCTTAAATATTACGTTATTGAAAACGGTTCATTGAAATTTTTACTTAAACAGCCAAATAAGAAAGTCTGACGCTTTATCCTAAATGCCTACTCCGACAGGAAAATGGCATTATCGTATGTGTGAATATTATATACTCATTACCATCATCTTGGATAAAACGATCCATTGTCTTCCCTAGAATTTTGACCATGTAAATAGAAATATCATTCCATCTTCTTATGGATTTCCATATCATATTTAACCTTTAAACTTATTGTTAAAAAGATCTTTTGGAAGGCGGACGCCATGACAACCTTCTTAGCCTAGTTGGTAAGACGCCTGATTCCATCCAGAGGTTTCCAGTGTGATTAGCGTTACAAACTGAAAAAAAAATAAATAAAAGTCTGGCTTGTTAATCAGTTCTTCTAGTGACAACGCTTGCAGGTGCTAGATGCACTCGAATATTGTTATCGTTTCACGTGCGGTAGTATTTCCAACACGTGTAATATAAAACAACGAGTTCTGGGCCTACTTACGTGGTTCATAGTCTGGAGCCTCGATATTACTGAGGTTAATGAAAGTATTGCTGCTCTCGGCCGCGCTCTTCTATGAATTCGGATGTTTAAAGGTACCATATATGTACACGTAAAAGAAGATTTGATCTTTCAGCCATTCTTCCGGTCATGATAAACGATCTTCCACATTAGTGGCATAAATACGCGTAGTTCGGCGTTAGCCAAACTGGAAAGAATAGGATATAAGGGAATTCTACTCACGGTTGTGGTGTAAGTTCGATGATGGCGTGGATAACAGGATTCGGAGGTCTCGGCTAATAACAGGTAACCCGTCGTGCACTTCTCGATAGTGGTCGCGGTTAGTCTCAGGTAACTCGGCCCAGGTTTCTGCGATGGAGAGCGCGCCGGCCACTCGCTAGCCCGGATTGAGGTCTTCTCCCGGCGATCGTCTACGAACAAGTCGACGAGAAAGCGGCGTTCTCCTGTCACGGTAATATCGACAGCCGGCGACAATAATACCATTCAACGTAGGTGACAATAACACCGCGCGGGGCCAGTCGCGGCGATAGGGGGGCCCGACATGACAGGGCCGGCCCAACAAGACGATACTTCGCGTCACGCATCGGCGTGATCAACGCGTGAGATATTTATTGCATATGGTTAGCCTATTTTTTTGTTTTTTGGCACTTGACTTATGTTTTCCACAAATTAGATTTAACCTAGCGTAACTTACGCTACGCGAATCGAATCTAGTGGTTAGGTTACCTATGCTTTCATACAAAATTGCATTTTGCGCCAAATTACCGTATGAATTGAGGCATTACGCGGACTCACGATAACTCAGCCGCGTTTTACGCCGAATGTATACAGCCACATACGGTCGCCTACATGGCGTGAATTACGCTAATATTTTTATTCGATGTAGGCGCATCACTTGTATTCAAGTCAGAATGTGTCAGATTGGTGTATGATACGGAAGCGTAAACGCGAAGATCGTGGAGTGATACAATTTGAATATATTTGCGCGACTGGATTTAAGCTGATTACGTGAACGACCACAACGTACTTTAACGTAAACTCGATTGAGTTGCGTAATTGTTGCTGGTTATTAACGCTGGTCTAAATCTAGCCTGACTTAGTACACGTTTGAAAATTTGTCTAATAGAGTAAATGCCATACAAGAACATCTGGGTAAATTTCAATGCTTACAAAATGCATGTTTGAGATAAATTTCCAGCCTTAATAATATTATTTGAAAAAAAAAAATTGGTTAAATAAGAACTGCTGATTGAAGTAAAAATTTGGAAAGTGTCATACTTGGAACATGTTCCAATACCAAGTCCTGCATTGAAGGTTTACGTAGTGGTGGAAGAAGACATATGTCCTGGTTCCACAACATTGTTAATCAGTTAATCAGTGGGCCAGAATACAAGGAATCCATGAGCTGTTCCATAAAGCGCAAGATATATAGGCATTTGCTCAAGTGGTATCTGACCTTTGGATTGATTTGACTTGACAAGAGAGGAAAAAGAAATCATTTTACGAATAAGTTTATTTTTTTCCTTTGAAAACATCGTTGTAACCTTTCACCAAGTGATTGACTTGACTGTGACACTTTTGACTCACTGCTTGAAAATTCTAGCATCACGCCATAGGTAGAGAGAATAGTTATACAAACTTTTCAAATCAAGCACACAACTTTCACCTTCACATTCAAACATGTCGTCATGCACAATCTTCTATAATTCAAACATTTAAGTTTGCCTTCTTACAAAATCTGGTCCATTTTATCAGCCCCGTTTTCCTTGGTATTCTTCTTCGAGGCATACCGTGTTCTTTTGATTTGCATACTCGCTTAGTCATTATTTTCTCATTCATTCCCTCCACATGTTCAAACCATCTTAAAGCTAATTTTTTCATCTTACTTAAAACATCCATTTTATTGAAAGTGTTCAACGAACTCAGGAAACTGAATGGTAATAAATAAAGTGAAATAAAATAAAGCATTTTAATTTTATATAACCTACATACTCACTTATGACTAGAATATATTCACTTTTCACTGGTTTCTTTTACATATAAACTACTAGGTAAGTCCAGAAAGTAAGTGTACTGAATTTTTGTAGGTTACAATTTTTTTTATTTAAACAAAAAAATTACGTGGTTACCGTAGTACATATGTAAGCTATTTTTCGACATAGTCGCCATTCCTCTCAATGCAGGTGGTGAACCGGGGTATCAACTTTTTGATGCCTTCCACGAAGTAGTTTCCCGCCAACCCCTCCGTCCCCTTCTCCACCTCCTCCTTTACCTCCTCGTCGGTGGAAAACCTTTTTCCACCCATGTGCAGCTTCAGGGAGGTAAATATATAGTAATCTGAAGGTGCTAGGTCAGGGGAATGCGCGGGATGGTTCAGGACATCCCATTTAAACGAGGCGAGCAGTTCCTTCGTGGCGTTGGCCGTGTGTGGTCTGGCATTGTCGTGCAGCAGGTAGACTCCCTTTGTCAGCATGTCTCTCCTCTTGTTTTGAATCGCCCTCCGCAATTTTTTTAGGGTCTCACAGTATCTTGCAGAGTTGATGGTCTCCCCTTGAGGCATATATTCAATTAAAATTATGCCTTGACAGTCCCAAAACAATTTCGTCAGTCACAATTGAAGGTCTTTCGCTCCTCTGATCATCATGCACAGACGTACGACCGTTTTTAAACTCGCGACACCACTTGTACACACTCGTACAATTCATAGCTTTATCACCATATGCAGTTTTCACCTCATTATAAACCTCAACCGGAGGTTTACCCTTCCAAACGAGATAACGGATGACGCTCCGTATTTCGCACTTGGCGAGAGATTAGATTTACATTTTTCACGAAACGTGTTGTCGCGTCGACACTTCTCAACGTACTGACCTCGAACCGGTCTCGTTGTGGAGGGGAAGGGTCAGGCACACGGAAGTGTAGCCAACATGTCGTAAAATAAAATCCATCCGGTCGTGAGAGCCTCAGTACAATTACTTTCTGGATACGCCTCGTATAAGAGTCGAGACTTTATGTGTTTGTTGAATTCTAATAGCTTGCTAACAGTAAACAGATACACGTAGACGTAATCACGAAGGATTGCCTTATAACCTTTCGAAATATTGACACATTGAACCAAAAACCACACAAGAGACAACATATTTTCCCATATTGAACAAATTGATTGGCTTTAGGTCTGATCAAGTTTCTCGTACTATAGGAATCCGTGGGATAATTGATGCGGCAGGCGAGTGCGTATCAGCCTCGCCTTTTGTCGAAAGCGCAAACTAGTATATCTTATTTTGTGTGACTTGACAGGGCATACTCGTAGAGGTATTTTGTGCGACTTGACAGGACAGTTTTTTTGTGTGACTTGACAGGGCATACTCGTAGAGGTATTTTGTGTGACTTGACAGAACAGTTTTTTTGTGTGACTTAACAGGACAGATATTTTGTAAGATTTTACGGAACAGATATTTTAGGTGACTTGACGGGATAGATATTTTGTGCGATTCGACAGGACAAACTTGAGCAATAAACATATTTTAGACTTTATAAACATCTTAATTAAGTGTTATTTAGATTAATATTCTTTCATTTCCCCCCAAGGGTGCCTACATTTATCTATTTAAATGCATTTTTTTGGGAATATTATGTTTTTTTTAATTTAAATTTGATGCAAATCGATAAATTTATTTTAAGGAGAAGATTTTTTTATTAAAAAAATATCTCTTAAATGATTTTGTTCAATTTTGACAAGTTCCAAGGCCTAGTTGGTGAGACAACGGTCTTTTGACCGGGTTGGCATCCTATTAAAAAAAGAATTAAAGTAGGTTTTCATTAATTATCGTTTTACCATCTTCGTTGTTGGTTTGATGAGATTACTATGGTAATAAGCCCGTCAGATTGCACTGTTTACAACGAAAGAGTAACGCAATAAAATTACGATTTTCAATCAGTGTAAAAAACAGAGGGTAAATTGTGACGTCACGATGCCATTTGAATCTAATAGCACGTGACCGCGATACTTGTATGTGATTGGCTAATTTGTTGTTATGGAATAGGAAACTAATCTAGAGAGTATTAATACGTATTTTGCAGTTCATTTAGATTATATTACAAAATAACGAAACCACCATTTGATAAAGAATAAAAATATCTACGATTTCAACAATATTAAAACAGACGACCTCCTTGACTTAGTTGGCAAGACACTTTCCTTTGAACCGGTTGATTTGTATTGTATTACACTTTTGTTGTGTACAGTACAACCTGGCGGATCTATTGCTATGTGGCAATCTCTTCCAACCAATTAGAAAGATGTCAAAGAGGTCTTAAGTGACAATGGACTGGAATCCTTTATAAAAAATCTGGATTCCAGTGAGATTTGAATCAGCAAACTTCGATTTGGGTGACAGACGTCTTACCAACTAGGTCACGGAGGTCATGTTTTTTTTTGGTTGGAATAGATTGCCACATGGACCCTCCAATCATTGACCCTCAAAGTTAGTAGTATGAACCGACTGGAAGCATTCGAAATGTGGATACGCCGAAGAATGCTAAGGAAACCCTGGACGGATATGGTCAGCAACACAAGGGTTCTTCAAAGAACCAAATTTGATAGAGAGTTGCTGACTAATATTAAAATCCGAAAGGTGCCTTACTTGGGTCATGTACTTAGAGGAGCAAAGTAAAAATTACTGCACCTGATCATCTATGGCAAAATAGAAAGCCGAAGAGGTGTTGGCAGTAGGAAAATCTCCTGGCTACGCAATATACGTGATTGGACTGGCATAAGGAGCATTGGGGATCTTTTTTAGGCTGCCGGGGACAAAGATGCCTACTCTCAGGTGATAGTCAACGTTGGGGGGACCTGACATGACACTAGGAAGAAGAAGAAGATTGCAACATCGCGATACACTCACAAGGCTGCACTGTATACATCGAAGTTGTAATGAAGTAAAATATCATACATCTTCATTAATTTTATCTAACTTTTTATATCCTCACATTCTTCCTTATATAATTTCTTCATCGTTTTTCTAGTCTTATAACTGATTTTGATACTGCCGTGGATCGATACTTAAATTCGATTAGTTTTGTAATTTCCAGAGATCCTGCACTTTTCTAGCGTCATAAATCTATATTAAACTATTTTTATTGCTTATATTCTTATGAATAATCCTAGATGATAAGCTCGTGCCAAGGACGCTTGTATTTATTTTATAAAGTTTCTGAACTATAAAAGGGTGCTCGTAAAAACATATTCACGGGGTAACATATTTATTTATTTAATTTATTTAACACCTATATTGCAAATTTAATATGGCGGGCTTATTGTCAGGTGGTAATCTCTTCCAACTAATCAGACAAAATTAAATGAAGCAAGTTACATGGCTGCAAAAAAACATTCAAACGACTATCCATCTTCACGTGAGCATATGCCCACAAACTCACAAAGACGGATAATCACTAGAACATTCCTTTTCATATAAAGTGAGATATCATCAATCAAAGGAAAAGGAAGGGATGGTGGAGAGGAAAGGAAAAAAATCAGGAATGAAACACGTTATATTACTGACAAGAAATTAAGAGTTTTTCAGTCGCTTCTTACAGATCTATTTAAAAAAAGTTAAGTATCTAGTTTTCTTTTCTTCAAGCATGTCAAGGATGGAGTGAGTCTAACTTGGTTTCTAACTGATTCCAGAGTCTCACTGCTTGGACAGTAAAGGACAACGTAAAAAAGGAAGAGTAGTGAACTGGAAAGGCCATACTTACTTCTCTTATAAACATTTAACTTCCAATAAAATTCTGCATTAAACACAACAATATGGACACATCACTTGATAGCTAAATTTATTAAATTTACACTCGCAACTTCTATCTATTCAAACTAACATTAAAATGTGGATATTACGAAATAACATCAATTTTATAATTTAATTGGTTATGCTCCCGATCCAACTATCCTGATGACTATCCTGTAGTAATTGAACTGGTTATGCTCCCGATCCAACTATCCTGTGGTTATTTAACTGGTTATGCTCCCGATCCAACTATCCTGATGACTATCATGTGATAATTTAACTGGTTATGCTCCCGATCCAACTATCCTGATAAGTATCCTGTGGTAAAAGAATTGAGATGGCAAGGCCATCCACAAGGCTTGAACTACAATACTGACATTACTCAATTGTCAGAGCCTCGTCAGTTTACTAGCAGGTTCATCGCGTGTATGTAAGTAAGGTTGACTTTTAGGCTTTTGAAATGGTGTTATAAGTCTTTATATAAACAAAAAAAGGGTCCATATTGGATTATTCGGCAAGTGATTTCCTATTTTTAGGCCAATCTAATATACAAAAGACTTGTGGAAGGTGGTTTTCGATATTTTCAGTATCTAAGAAATATCTTGTGTCATAGAATGTTGCTTATTCTTGATCAAAACCTTAAGTAGCTTCTAGACAGCACTATCGTCGAGTGTCGTAGCATCGTCTCCATACACTGTACACATTTTTTTTTGTGTTACATTTTTTCCTTTGTATCGAAAAAATCTCTCAAAGAATTTAGGTTAATACTTGGAATTTCGGAAAAAATACGCTCAACAACTACCTTTCATAATAGTATATATTCAGCACGTTTGATATGAAGTTAGTAACGACCATTTTGCTCTAACGACATCAATCCAAGAAATGTAAAACTACTCACTGGACAACATTTGCCAATACTAAAGAAACTACAGAAATTGACTATACCATCGAGTTGAGACGTTTTGTGCAATAACATATATTATCTATTATTAAAAATAAGTTATCACAGATTTCACTTTGGACGTCGATTTGTTCAGCATTAGACGGTTCATTAGGTGCTGGCAGTCATGTCGATCAATTATTAGCAGCCAGCACGGCATGTATATTATATTAAATCATCTGAAACTAATGCGGCCGCCACGCCCCGCTCCTCTTCGTGGCCCTGTGCCACCCCACCACCATGTGCCCCCACTGCCTTCAACCCTTTAACATCCATGGCGCCGCGGCGGAAGTATCGCTGACTATACGTTAATATTTGACGTGGATATAATCATAATCTAGACAAAACCAACTCAACTATAAGTTGCCGCGTTTGCAACACTCTCACACTAGCCTCTTCAATACTTGTTAATTAATGGAATCCACTAAACATAAACTTCATACAGACCCGCTAACTTAAATCCTTTACAGTGGCGTAGTAGATTTATAAAGAAAATATACTGCGCTGGCTTGAGCATCTACAGAGTGTCGTAAAAAAATTATCCACACGGGTGTCGCAAAAAAATGTATCCACATTTTAATAGCTTTGCTGATTTTTTTGTTTTAGATTTAACCGTTGAGAAAAAATGGCTGAAGTCAGACTAAGTTTTGAACAAAGAAACATTATTTTGAAGTGCCACTGGAAGTACGAAAACGTGATAGAAGTGCAAAAACCGAGAAGCCTGCTGAACTGGTGTTCTTGAATTTTGACAATACGTTTCTAATACCCTTTCTTCCATGGCAGCATTCGTCGATGTTCTTGGTCTTCCGGAACGTTGTTTATAAACATTCCGAACAGTTCCATCTGCTTCAAACTTATTTCTTATTTCTCTGATAGTAAGTCTAGTAGGCGGATCAGTTTGAAAATGTTCATCAGTTTGAAAACAGGCGTTAAGTATATAAAAATACATTTATGAAGTTTATTGTGAACGTTGAAAGGGAACTGTATGCTTATACTAAATACAGTTGTTGTTTATAGTTAAGGCATTAACGTTGTGGAGGTTTAAAGATATTGTAATTTATTTTTATCAAACACTGTTTATTCCACTTTTTTGTGACGGTATAACCCTCCCGGTTTCAAGGCCTTCACCTCATCTTCAGGGGAGTGCAAACAAGTCTTGTTTGCGCTCCCCTGAAGGGTTATACCGTCACAAAAAAGTGGAATAAACAGTGTTTGATAAAAATAAATTACAACTAAATACAGTCTTTATAATCATTAAAATAGTTGATACATTTTTTGCGACACCTTGTATATCGAATGAATGATTGTCCGCTACCAAATGATACACTTTAAGGTTATGCTTAAATATCCCACTGTGGACAGCATTCACTTGTTTATTATAAGGATATAAAATCCAAAACGATAGTTCACAACAATATTTTAGTGAAAACTTTAGATTAATGGGAGAGGCGAAATACGAAATGAAATGATCAAGGATGATTGTGAGCTTGATGCTGATGTGTTGAATAAGATGAAGAAGGAAACTTTGAGATGATTTGAACACGCAGAAAGAATGAATAAAGACATAATACTAATACTTACAAAAAATACAAATATATAATGTAAATGTGAATGGACAGTGTGGTGGAAGAAAACCAATGAAAATATTGTTGGATTAAGTGAAATATATTTTGAAAGAAGGGAACGTGGAAATTCAGATAAATATTTGGAGGTTTATAATAAGGCGTGTATGGATGTAGAAAAGGCGAATGATGTACGACAGATAAGGTGTGGTGGTATGTTTGCATGTGTGAATAGTTTTTGAACAAAAAAAAACTGTTTTCAGTTCGTTTCATAACTTCTTAGTATCATTTGTTGTTTGTATTCGATACATGTAAAATTAAAATAAAAGTAAACGATGATTTATGAAACCAACATATTATGCCTTGAAATGTTTACACAAGCTTTGCGTTAAGTAGTTAGGTTTCCACCGTATTCCCAAACGACACTTAGCTTACACTTTATGCAAGGGGGGCGTAGATTTTGTGTCTTGTCCCAGGGCGCAGAAACTCTCGCTACGCCACTGGTCCTATACAGTATGCGACCAAGTTAAGTTCATTCTACGAATCATACACATACACATCTCTTGTCCTCTTTCTTATGACGTGTTTATTTAAAAAAATCGAAATTAGATGTTAATTATACATTTATATATTGGTTTAGATGAGTATTTATTTTTATTTTATTTATTAACACTTCATTCTAAAAAAACAGTCAGACGGACTTATTGCCAGGCTGTAATCTCATCCAACCAACCAGACAAAAATAAATGAAGTAAGTTACATGGTCGCAAAACATGTTTTAAATACTTATTGATATAAAAGTGAAAGATAGATTATCATTATTCAAAGGAAAATGAAGTAATGGTGGAGAGAAAAAAAAATCAAGAATGAAACAAGTTATGTTACTGAATATCTCCCAGCCCACAAGATATCAGTCTACAAGGCTGTTGTCCTCCCCACGCTTCTCTATGGGTCTGAGACTTGGGTTCCTTATAGAACGCACACTCAAAGCTTCGAAATGTTCCACCAGCGTTTCCTTCGCCGAATTCTTCGGATTCATTGGAGTGATCGTGTCACAAATATTTCGGTCCTGCAACGCTCCAACTGTAAACCTATAGAGTATATGGTTGTAAAGGTGAAATTGCGGTGGACCGGACATGTGATACGCATGGGCGATCACAGACTCTCAAAACGCGTCTTGTACGGGGAAGTGGGGGCAAGCGAAGAGTTGGTGGGCAGAGGAAACGTTATAAGGACAGTCTGCGAGAGTCGCTTACTTTGTGCGGGTGCCTTATAACTGGGAGCAGGTGGCTCGGGACCGTGACGGGTGGAGAGCCGTATGTTCTTGGGCTGATGGCGTCTCAGTGGCTAGATGTATGAGAAACAGTCTGCGCGCTGCGAACATGTGTCAAAATGGCCAGGAGGCTCAGCAGGGTCCATATGTCTGTGGCATTTGCGGGACGGAGTGCGCATTCAGGATCGGGCTGTTCTCTCACAGAAGATCACACAATAAACGTGGGAGAACGGTTCAGGACTGACGTTGGAGTGACGAGGGAATTCTCGAGGCCCAGCAATGATCACTGAATAGAAATGAAGAGTTTTTTCAGTCGTTCTTAAAGCGTCCCAAGGACGAAGTGAGTCTAACATTCGTTTGTTGCAACTGGTTCCAATTTATCACTGCATTGACAGTTAAGGACGACGTAAAAAAAAAGAGCGGTGAATTAGGAAGGCCAATAAACAATCTCCATTTGAGCGTAGCGCTAGTCCATGATCGGGAAAATGCTGAAAATTTTAGGCGAGATGAGTGGGGGCAGTCGGATATTTAAGGAAAAAAGTGCTGTTTTTGCTAATAATATAGTTGTCAATATCAACGTATTTGTTCACAATGTTGTGTAACTGTACATCTTGATGCATGGAAGTAAAACCTGGGCAATGAAAACTAATTATAAGACCAGAATTAATGCCATGGAAATTCTTATCTTGCGTAGAATATTTCCAATAAAATGTATGATAGATTAAGGGATGATTAGGTGAAAGATAACATAACTTTTCAGAATGTTTAATACTTTGTTATTCAATTGACTAAATTCATCCCCGCTGCACGTGTTTTTATCTCCTATGATTCAGTCCTCTAGATATGAGGTAGAAACACGTATAGCGGGGATTAATGTAACGAGTGGAATAACAAAGTAATTTTCTATTGAATATTCTGATATGGTGTTCCACAAAGTTAAAACCGAAACATTTGATATTTTTTTTTGTTTGAAACGAATGTTATAAGTTTAATAAGGAAGGGAATCTTGAGATGGTTTGGCCATATTGAGAGCATGAGTTGAGAAAGAATAACAAAATAATTTCCTTAAATAAACGACGAGCATTGAAAAGGTAGACGAAGAAAGTAGTGGAAGGATATAGTTGAAGAAATTTGGAGTATAAGAAAAATAATAACATGTGTGATGTATGGATGTGGACGAGAGGAGAACTGTGTGCGTAGATAAAAAGCTGAAACAATCTGTCCTCTCGGCTGTTTCTTAGAAAATAGAGCTGGCAATAAACTGCTTTGAACAGAATTCAACAAAGGAATGTTTAAGATAAATCAAGATCCGAACTGGTTTGAAGCGTTGATTATGATGATGATATATGTTGCGAAAATTAACGTTAATTGGCTTTAAATAAGACTTATAAAGTAATTAATTATTCTATCGTTTATAAATTAAATGTGCTTTAAACAATTATGAGAGGATTTAATCTTAAAGCCTGCTTGCCAACTTGGATTACCCTTCTCGGTAAGGGTCAGCCCATGAGTATTGGTGACGTCCGCCTTCATCCCTTGCCAGGGATGACCCCTCACGCGATTATTAAAGCCTGCCTAGAGACCCACTTGTCAACTTAGCAGCCACGATGGTTGTCATCCTCCGTGGGAGGACAGAGATTTAATTTTTTCTTTGTATTTGGGCGCACCTGAGCTCCCTATGGATGTATCCGAAGTATTAGAGTATCATTTTTTTTTCTCTGGCCATGGGAATTTTAATGTCAATTTTTAAAATTCAACATTAACTCTTTGACTTGATGTAATTTTTGCGGCCATCTGGATACTTGGTGGATAACATTTAGTGATGTTGATAAAAAACGAATCAATAATTTCGAAGCATTAGATCAGCACATCTTCGGACCGATTGACTAATCTATAATACGTAGTGGCGGAAGTTTTTTGCAAAAGAAGTGCTAATTTGCTGGGCTATTTGAGCTTCAAACCTCAAGCTGTTTTATAAGTGAGTCATTTTCTTTCTCTTGTATTGTCGGGATTTTAAATGTTCCTAACAATTACACTAGACTGCGCCGGCAAGAACTGTTCTCAATAACATGCGCAAGAACGGGTCTTCCAGCCGCTATGCCTGTTGGAAGGGCCTCAACTCTTCTGAACGGGTCTGCTTCGGATATTGACATATTTCATTACCAAAAGCAAAAGTAAATTTTCTTCTTAGATTAAGCGCGTTAGAAAGCACTCATCAACATACTTAAGTGACTGAATATATACGTATCATATGTTTGTATGTATATACTCGTTTGTATACATATGCATTATTTTTTATTTAATATAATTTTTAAATATTTTTTCTATGTATTTTTTCTTCTTTTTTAATGTCTTGTATTTTTCAAAGTAATTGGGCTAAGACTGTTTTGAAAAAAATAAATAAATTTATGTCAGCCATAGCTAGAATAGTAGTCCCTTAGGACAGTTCCTTTTTCGCCATTAAGTGACGTCGCGCTTGTAATAGATAAATATGTCACCCCACAATGATTTCCATGTTGATAAAATTAAAAGCATACAGGGGAGGTTTTGAGGGGAGGTTTATTTGTAAAATTCAAACTGCAGATCCTAATTACTCAGTTTGAATATCAATATCTTGTAGAAAATGAGGCTTATAACCTTGTCAAATAGAATAACGATGTTTGATCTTAAAACATTGTTTAAGACTGTTAGCTCGTATTTTAAAAGTCCTGAATTACTCGTAACTCATCTTGTCATGTTACACGTTTTCTGTAGGCCCACTAGGCAAAATGTTTTGTTCTGTAGTGAAGTTGTTGCAACTTATTTGTACAACTCTTGCATAACAAGACTGCATAGGTTGGGTAATAAATATGGTCATTGTATGGATTTTTACATGGCTTTGGATACTTACAGGGGTCAAGTCAAAAAGTTGTTCTTGCCGGAATTAATTTGCTTTGTTGTAATGTTCGACTTGTACTGTTTTTTTTCTATTGTATTACACAGTTTACATGTCGATGTTAAATTCTATTCGTGGCTGTCGTTATTTATTAATCGTTTTATCAAAAATACCATTTGACCATTGAAATAAATAAAAAAGAATTCAATCGTCTTGTGCAGATCACGCCGTGAGGGGATTTATTTTGTCCCCCATAACAGAATGTGAAGTGATGTGTTCTATTTGTGGGGATTTATTTTGTCTCCCATAACAGAATGCGAAGTTATGGGTTCTATTTGTGGCGATTTATTTTGTCCCCCATAACAGAATGCAAAGTGATGGGTTCTATTTGTGGCGATTTATTTTGTCCCCATAACAGAATGCGAAGTGATAGGTTCTATTTGTGGGGATTTATTTTGTCTCACATAACATAATGCGATGTGATGGGTTCTATTTGTGGGGATTTATTTTGTCTCCCATAACAGAATGCGAAGTGATGAGTTCTATTTGTGGGGGTTTATTTTGTCTCCCACAACAGAATGCGAAGTGATAGGTTCTATTTGTGGGGATTTATTTTGTCCCCCATAACAGAATGCGAAGTGATGGGTTCTATTTGAATCGAAATTATTTAATCGGAATTGATGAGACGATTTTATGAAACTAAAAGTACTAAAATTCGTGACAAATGAACATTTATTTACTTACACAAAAAACGCATGAATGTTAAATAAATGAGTACAGGAACGTTATAAATATTTATTCACAAAATTGTAAATTTGGTTAAATGGCCTCGTATTTTTCATCGGAATAAATGTTTTACAAAGGACAATTTCAAATGCGCGAATATTAAATACAATTTCGAAACGAATATAATAAAAAAGCGAAACATTTTATTTTTAAAATGTCAACAAAAATATCAACACAATTTTTTTGTTGTTTTGTTTTAATTACAGTTTTAAGTGTTAATATCTAACTCATCATTATGACATGTCACTGTTAAAATAGATATATCAAATGTCTAGTTCATTATATTTTATTAAAATTTCATTTAAAATAATACAACCTTATGCGTTGTCAACACGACTATAAGTAAAAAGCAGACAACTTAAAAAAAAGTGAACCAGGGGAATTCAAACACGCAACACCCGGGTCGGAAGAAAGTGGTTTAACCAACATGGTCACATAGATTGTCATTTTACACATTTCAAACTGCACTATCGCTAAAAGCTCGAGATAATTTTTTTTAGTTTACATTAGAGTTTTAAATTGTAATATTTATCTCATTATCGCGCCATATTCATATAGAAGCACGCAGAAATCTACATCTCCACTTCCTTATATACTGGGGTCACTTTTGTAAACTTGTAGATAAAAGCTTTTGTAAATAAAAATAACACTTCATTGGTTAAATTATGTGTTATGTTAGACGAGTGTGAGTGTTGTTGCCTCTTTACTTGCGTATAAAGTGTTACGCACACTTTCCTATTTTTTAGGCGTTTAAATCTCCTTTTTAAAAAAACTCGGTTGACTTGCTCATGAATAATTTCTCTAAGGCTTTCAAATATTTTCATACCTTCAATACTGCTTTAATACATTTTAATCGTGAATCGTCATTTATTATTTCAACATACCCTAATTATCTCAAGGCTTCTTTTGTATACACCTTTGGCACCGTATTTTACTACAACCCCTTTTTTTTCAAAATACCTTAGTTCTTTATTTTATTAACCAATTATTTTTCCACAAATTCTACACAACACTCGAATTCATACCGCGTTTAACCTACTTTCATCATTTTCTTACCGTTTCCAAGCTTTGCCACAACGTATTGTTAAGATGAAACTAAGATACCATTGTGCACATTTAATGGTATTTTGAAAGTAAATGTTTGATGTCAGAACGTGTATGAACGTATAAGAGATGATAAAGTGTTGCCTGTGTTGAAAATTCGATGTTCTGTCTATCTGTCTTGACAGGCAGAGAGTGGAGCCATGATGTGTATTTATCTATTACATTTAAGCACTTTATAGTAAATTGTAAAATTTGGCAATGTCTTGCAAAAAAAAAAACGAAAAAAGTTTGATTCAAGTGTTGAGGGAAAGGTTTATATATGAGAATTAAAAATCTAAAATAAAATAATACAGACTTGTAAAAATAAGTTGATTTTAATATAAAAATTGCATCTGTAGCTAGGAAGTAGGGGGTAAGATTAATGAGAATAATAATGGGGGAACCAGGAAACACGTCACGGCACTAAAGCTAAATATAATGTGAGTCTTATGGAATGTTAGTTGTCCGCTGATTTAAGAGCCTAGCGCCATGAATAAAAGAGGCTGATGTAAAAAATTGAAGAGCTGTGAACTGAAAAGGCAATCATTGTTTGAGAGGAGTGCGAGTTCATAACCGGGCAGGTGTTTAACATTTTCGTTGAGATATGAGGAGACGGCGAGCTAGTGAATTTTTTAAAAATATTTAACTTAATTTTTTTAATATTTAACCATTCAAGTTTCTTTTGGAAAGGTGTGATATGGTCGCACTATGTTAATTTTGTATGCCAAACCTGTTTGATTCACAATTTTCTTTTTTGAAAAAATTTTTGAAGCACTCAAATACCGTGTAATTGGTGTCCCTACCGTGAAGAATTCTGATATAAAAATCTTATTTTTCTAGGAAAGTTTCGGTCAATAAAGACATTAAATTACCCACATTAATTATTTTGCCTGCTACTCCCCTTTCTTCAATACCACATGTTGCGCGGGCATTTGATGTTATTAAACAATACATTTACTTACTCTGATTACAGAAAGATCGAAAAGAAAAACTTAATTTTAACAAAGAAAGACTTGAATAGAGAAAAAAAATTAATAGAATCAATTTTCAATACACTTAATATATTTAAATTTGTTTTAAATTCAATACTTTTCAGATTTCAGTTAGTTTCAGCTCTGAAAATGAATCAATAAAATGTTTCAGGCTCGGAAAATTTAATATGAAAACTCTTGTGAACATGATTAAAAGAGCCGAGAAAGAAAATCTTGGTACATTGTATTCCGTAGACGTGCAGCGGAATCAAAGTTCGCCCAGACTTAATAATGTCGTTTTTAAATATTAAAAATTTGATGTAGATCATGTACCATAACCACTCCATTTTTTATTTTTTAACCTTAATTAAAATACCTCTTTGACAAAATTTTAAAGACTTTAGGGGTTTGGATTAGGTTCATGAATGTATACTTTAATTTTTTTGACTATCCCAATCTGGTAACAGCAGTTGCACGCGATGGAAATCTGCGAGTATTGTACATCTACACCTACGGTTGTTTTGCAAACACATGCTGTGATGAACTGCAACTTCAGTGGCTACTATTGTGGTGCACAAAGGTTCGTGTTGTCACGCTCTTCAATATGTCTGCAATACCAGTTCAATGTATTGAGGGATAGCATATGAATGTCTGCAATACCAGTTCAATGTGTTGAGGGATAGCATATGAATGTCTGCAATACCAGTTCAATGTGTTGAGGGATGGCATATGAATGTCTGCAATACCAGTTCAATGTGTTGAGGGATAGCATATGAATGTCTGCAATACCAGTTCAATGTGTTGAGGGATAGCATATGAATGAATTAATAGTTGTCAAATCTCACGAGTAGTGGCAGGTATGATTGTTGGATTATTTACATGTGAATTTTGCAGATGTTTGCCAAATGTATCAGAATAGGCAATGAACCTAGTATAATGGCAGATAAAGGTCGTATATCTTGTGTTTAATACAATAATATATGATTTAAATTAATTAATTTATGAAATCATTAAGCGTAAGTTAATCAACAATGGTGCTTTGTTAAGTTTGTTTTCTCTGACTTCTGGTTTTTTAAATTAATTAGCATCTTGAGAAATCAATATTTTAGGGATGATGTTGAATTTTGATTATACTTAAATTATGCATATATTGATTTTTTTTTAAATTTTGTTAGAATGAATCTATATTTTTCTTTCCATATGAATTTCAAGATAGACGCCCGTTCGGTACAATACAAGCTGGCCGCCTTTAAACGGTCCCGTTTTGTACAGTATAAACTGGCCTCCTTTAGAAGGTCCCGTTTGGTACAGTACAAGCTGGCCGCCTTTAAACGGTCCCGTTTTGTACAGTACAAACTGGCCGTCTTTAGACGGTCCCGTTTGGTACAGTACAAGATGGCCGCCTTTAGACGGTACAGTACAAGCTGGCCGCCTTTGGACTTTCTTGTTTTGTGCTAATTACTTCATATTTTGATGAGATTTTTAACACGTGCTTTTGCTTTTATTATTTATTAAGCTTTTACTAAGCAAGCATTACTTGTTTTGAATTTTTCTTAACTAATTTTTTTTCTTCTTCTAATGAATGTAGCTGTCATTGGTATTTTTTATGGATTGTTATAAGGCACATAGTACCATTGATAAATACACAAATAAAATCCGCTCTGTGCCGAAAATCGGAAATCAATTTCAACCAACCACGACACGGGTATCGCAGAAAGAGATTTCCAATCATGCCCCAAGATGTCGCTATCTGGCAATAACAGGTAAAACTTTTGGCATTAGGTCCGGCTGGTGTGTCGTTAGTTAAAACATTAACTCTTGAAATCTTTCTCACGAAACATGTTTCTTATTTTACGAAGTTTGATGAACGGAAGAAATACAATATTTTTTCGTAAGTTCACCTTTTATTTTTCATGCCTTAGGTTGAATCATAAGTTTTTCAGTATAAATATATCAGGTCTCTTTAAAAATATATCAGGTCTCTTTAAAAATATATCAGGTCTCTTTAAAAATATATCAGGTATCTTTAAAAAAACATATCAGGTCTCTTTAAAAAATATATGAGGTCTCTTTAAAAAATATATCAGGTCTCTTTAAAAAATATATTAGGTCTCTTGAAAAAATATATCAGGTATCTTTAAAAATATATCAGGTCTCTTTAAAAATATATCAGGTCTCTTTAAAAATATATCAGGTCTCTTTAAAAAATATATCAGGTCTCTTTAAAAATATATCAGGTCTCTTTAAAAATATATCAGGTCTCTTTAAAAAATATATCAGGTCTCTTTAAAAAATATATCAGGTCTCTTTAAAAAATATATCAGGTCTCTTTAAAAAAACAACGCTTTGCTTTGTTGTTTGCATATTCTGCCTTAAATGTTTTTTCTTTATTGGGTTAATTTTGTAATAGACAATCGACCCTCACTAGGATGATTTATCAGCGTTAATGAATCTGTCACACTTCAAAAAGCTTTTCGGAACTGTGGATTTCTCCACGCCTTATGTCCAAACACTTAAACTTTTATTTTTTTTTTAAATGTATAATTAAAACTTAGCAACATTAATTATTTATTTATTTAATTAATTAACGACACAGCAATGTCTTTTATATACAAATGAACATATGACAAGTTATACAAGTACTTAAAATTATTGACAAAAAATACAAAACTTTGTCTTAAACACATGGAGATACAAAAAGCAGTAGTAATAATAAATAACAAAGTCATTGCTTAACATTATTTAATATTAAGATGTACAATTTTACTATTTATTTTATTATTATCATTACACATGACAAGAAATATACATAATTTACGAAAAAACAACAGGTAATTCAATTTGGATATACAATTTTAATGGATCTGGATTTGCTGCCTTTCATTTGTCAGGTCCCCAGTAAACTAGGCTTTTGTCTGTATCTCACTGAGGATATTTAACATGAAAAAATAAATCGATACTTATTTCCGATTTTCGATTACACAAAAACAAAACCCCGTTGCACATTCTCATCAACCTGACAAACAGTGACACTCAATTACAACTAAAAACATCATGCGAAATAGCAATCCTCCCACATCATCACTTCAGAAATACCAAAAATGTTCATCCCATAATATACATAAAAACAAAAATATACAGAAATACAAATATAAAACAACAAAAAGAAACCCGCACTCAAAGAGCTCACGCAAAACTTTTCCACACGTCATTCATCCTGAAAGTCCAAGTACTCAAAATCCTGTCGCAATAACAACCACGCTCTGATCGACGGTCTAAATGGTTTTCCTCCCTTTACCTTTATTGAATTCGGCACGCTATTGTAGGTCATGGGAGCTATATAAGCGTATTGCCTATGGGCAAAAAAGGTTTAAATCTAGGGATGGTGAATATTTCATAAGTTGCCATGCGTGTCATGTGTCTCTGCTGAGTCTGCATCTTCCCTTCCTCTCGATGGTAGTGCCAGAGAATGGATTCGAGATGCAAATTAAGTTCAATATATGTATGTATATCACAAAATATTACCAAATTTTACCAAGTAGACTTACGTAATTGTCGAAGACTTGTTTTATAGTGGTAAAGAACTTAGATTTGTTTTTTAGTGGATTATTATAGTGAAGGTGTTAACACTGCGTAGGTTTAAGGATATTGTAATTGGTTTGCTGAAACACTGTTTTCACTTAAGACAATGGTATGAACTACCGATCTATTTTCAAGGTTTTTTATCTTATCATCACGGGAGTGCAAACAAAACTGATTTACTTTACCTTAATTATAAGGTGAAAACCTTGAGTTATAGTTATTTTATCGTGTAGAAAAATAGTGTTTTAATGAACCAATTACTAATGGCAGAGTCTTCCCAGCAAGGGAATTATTGCTGAGAAGACTCTGCGTGATCACGTAAGGAACACCATAATCCGAGAGCTCTGTGAGGTCCAAGATGTGGTCAGATGGGGACGACAGCGTTGACGATACTAGTACCAACATGTACAGAGAATGAATTCCATACATAGATCTGCATGGGGTGCTGGATGGATGGCGTCCATCAGGGAGACCCCTGAAACTATGGAGAGATAGCTGGAGCTCAGCATTTCAAGAGGATTATCCTGTAATAACAAAAAGTTGAAGAAGAATTACGAATCTTAACAACATTAGAACCATGAACCCTCGTAAAAAATTATACTTATCAAAAAAATATAATTTTGGTCTTACTACTCCATGTACACGGTGTTAAACATACAAGTTTGGAGTAAAAAGAAACTGGGATTACTAAGGGTTTTGCTTACGGTAATATTCCTTGGGACCGTTTGTTCTGGACTATTCAGGACTTCGGATTGTAAGTAATAAGAATGAACCGAGAATTCTATGAGTCATTTCATTTTAATAAGGTATGCAGAGTATGATATGAATATTGGAATTTTTCATTATTAACACCTTTATATTCAAGAAACTGGATAAGGCGAAATAGATTTCTTTAATACTCGCTCTTTCTTCCCCTTATTTTTTTTATTATGAGCAAAATGGTACTTTTTTATTATGATCCGAATGCCTTCATTTAAAATTGAATGTGGATTCAGAAAACTAATTTCCATTTTGATATTGTTTTTACTTCATTGAATTTTTAAATCACCTGTTTTAGAGGAGTATTTAAAAAAAAAAAAAAAAGAAACGAAGTAATAAATGTAGCACCCAAATATTTATTGAAAATTCTACAATTAAATAAAGCCGAAGATAGGTAACTAAATATTTACTCTCAATTTGTTGTATACTAAATGCTAAAGTTATTTATCATCATATTTACCATCATGCCATGCCCCTATTGTGGTAAGCAGAGAAAACAGATTTCCACTTCATTCAATCAATGCATATACCCCTATCTGTTACGTTCAACTAACCTCTTCATGCATACTCTTCTATTACAATATATCATACATACTTTTCTATTGTACTATATCTTAGACTTCTCCCATTTCCTCTTTAAGAATTGGACTTATTTAACCCTCCGTCGGGCGCAATACAAATCCTAACACGTTCGGGCGCAACTCATCTGTGAGATTTAAACTTTAATTTCTGCTTACGCTTAAGGGAAAGCTTATCAAACTGAACTTTTCACTCAAACATGAATATATAACATTTGTACATTTCTTTGCACTTTTTAACAACATTTTAAATTTTCTCATATTGTTTTTCTTAAATTAAAAAATAACTAGTTGACAACATTCTCAGTCTTTTATTGGCAGATTTTACTGGCAGATTGGCACTTTATCTCACAGATTAGATGCGACCGCCCAAGGGTTAATTGTGCCACGTTTTTCCAGTTGTATACATTGCTAAGTGTTTTTTGATTAATTATTTCTACGTGAACGAACCATCTTAAATGCTCTTTTTTTCATCTTAAACACTGTATCTGTTTTAGATTCGCATTATTTTCTAATTCCCTCAGTACTAGTTCTATCATATATTGTTTTAAGGACATTTTATGCAACACTCTCATTTCTACAGCATTTATCTTACTGTCATAATTCTTTAGTTCTGTCCAAGTTTCACTTACATATCTTAATGTTTGGACTAATATTGTATTGCACTATATTACATTTTCACTGTACACAGTAAAACCTACCTGGTTTATTGCCATGTGTCTTTAACCCTTCATTCTCTGTGATGTGTAACTTGTACACATTGCTTCTAAAAACTTTAATATTTATTATAAATATAATAAATACTGGGTTCAGATTTAAGGTATTCCTCCGTAACACATTTACGCATTGAATAAAAAAAAGATTAATAATAATTAGCACTTAACGGCCACATTAGCGGTATTTGGTGAAAATCGGGAATAAATTCACCAATACAATCAAACGTGTGCCAGTGTGTGACGTAGGTATATTCATTATAAAAAAACCGCCATGGGTGAGGAAACTACGCTATTCACGTCTCACTCTACTTCGGTATATGGGAACGCAAGAAATGAAATCTCAGTTCGCTCACTTCTCTCGCTTTAGTAGCTCGCGGGCTTTCGTTTGAGATGGTCGCTTTGTCCGTTTTGTGAACGTTGGCCGATGTTTTTTTTCCATGTTTTCAGCAATTAAATTTCAATTATTATCACTTTTGAATTCAAGTTTAATTAATTTAAGCGATTGGCTATGAATATTCTTTTTTTTTTTTCGATTTTAAATCGCTCATTTTTACATGTGTATTGACTACACAGCACCGGAATTTTTTAGCACAGGAAGGGAAAGGTTAATAACCAGAAATATATTTGAAAACCTTAAGTGAAAACCAGGCTGCAATTTGTTTTTAAAATATCTGGGTTCTAATGGGAATCCTGTTTGAGTGACAAGTGTACAAGTGTTTGGGTAACCGACTAGGCTACAAGGGATCGTGAGTGCTTATTCGGAAAATTCTGTAATAAACTACAATATAAACTGAGAAATCCTAGTAAAAATCTTATTTACTTTTACACCGCCCTTTACTCCTGTCATCTTGCTAAACCTCATAGGCGTGAATCCCATCATCCCTCAACTCAATATTCCATTATGAGCTATTAGATTAGATTCTCTTGGAAATCATCCTGGTACTAATACACTCGTATTTTATGAGTAAGAGGAATTCATCTTACAATTGTTGTATTTTTTTAATAGGCAATTCACCCATACTAGGGTGATTTTTATCACCAAATCCAAACCCCTTTGCAATAATTATATGCGTCAATATAACAAAATTAATTTAAAAATATGAAAATTAGACAATTAAAAATTTCAATCAATTTAACTTAAATATAACTGTGAATCTATAAGTGAAAAAGTTCCTCGAAGAAAGAATACATTAGCTATAGTTTCATCATCTAGACCACACTCACATACAGTACTCATTCTGTAAAGGTGACTAGCATTTTTTTGTATTTTATGCACTATTCGAATATGCAAACAAGATTAAACACAAATTTTGAAATATTCGATGGAATATTAAGTTACCTTGCATGGGCCCTGGAGAATAAAGACGGAATCGAATCATGAAAGACGTACATATTTGATTTGATTGATATTTTTGTGTAAAACCAATCATTGACTAAAACAGTTTAATATATCCTAGACTGGTATGTTCGAAGAAATTGATTTGTAGCAATAAACCAGTAAAATGTACCATGTGTATAAAATGATGAACTGAATATTTGATATTTTAACTAACCAAAAATGTATTTTTTATGTCGCATCCATTTTGCATTTAGGTTATGATTTATGATCATGGTCCAAAAGCTGTGAACCTTGTTTCCTTCAGCGAACATTTTCATGCACCATAAATTACTTGTAAATTTGCAATGTATCCTTTTGAAAAAAAAATGCAATGTATCCGGTCCTCTAAAAAATGCCTTGAATTTAGAATCTACATCATTTTATTGCGTGTGTCACGCATTTTCCATCACACCAATAATAACAATGTCAGATGTTGGAGGTAGATTACTTGTCTTTGACATGTTACTTTTACTGGTTCTTACGAGTAGTTAATTACTCAAGTGCTAAGTAGATAATTGCAAAGATCGTATCCTTATAAAATATGTAAAGTGGCATTGAATTGCAAAGTCACGTAAAATGTTCAAAATTGTTGATGTAAAAAAGAAAGAAATTATAAGAATTATAGTGAGAATTGGTTTCTTTTATAATCAGTCATCTTTTTTTTGTTGCGGAACCATTAAAAAAGTTGGCAACACAGATCGAACTGGAAGAGCACAGGAACCAATCTTGTAAGAACAAACCAGACGCGAAAGCTTACGAAAAGCCATGATGAATAATTTGTCTGAAGAAAATACATTTTTTTTGGAACTTCAAGACGCTTTTTTACTTATGTTAGAAACCTTTTTACTTATGTTAGAAAAATTGAACTTAAAATTAGGGTTCATTTTATGATAAGAAGCGTGTCTTGTGGTTCGAAACCAGGTGATACGTGATAATATGTCCCTGCATAAACTAGGTGATACACGTGATAATATGTCCCTGCAGAAACTAGGTGATACGTGATAATATGTCCCTGCAGAAAATAAATAGAAATAATAGTACAAAAATAAATATTATACATGCATTTCTTTTCATACGTATGAATATATTTAATTTTATTATCTACGTATTATATTTTTTATTCACTCCTACGAATAGAGTGACAGCATTAGTTTAGACAATAATATGAAAAGTGACAGTAACGAGACGAGTGACAGTGTCGAGAGGAGTGAAGACGAACTGAGTGCTATTGGTATTAATTATGATAATTAAAAAATAATCGTTTATAAATGTTTTTGTATGATAGAAAAATCATAAAAATTTTTCATCAATTGCTCTTATGATCTGGTGCGTCTGTTTCGTTGTCCGAAAAATACGGCAAATCATTATTTAGAATTTTATAAATTAAAAACAAATATTTCAAGATTCTGACCTCATGTACTTTTTAAAGTGTACGCATTTCAAAATAATTTATTTTCCTTCTTTCAGAATTTTTCTTCATTCACGATTCAATTTTACATATAAAAGTTGGAACTAAAATACTGCTGTGAACTATCATCTTAGCAGATTTCGATACTGTCTAGCTTGATACTGTCTAGATTGATACTGTCTAGATTGATACTGTCTAGATTGATACTGTCTAGATTGATACTGTCTAGATTGATACTGTCTAGCTTGATACTGTCTAGCTTGATACTGTCTAGCTTGATACTGTCTAGCTTGATACTGTCTAGCTTGATACTGTCTAGCTTGATACTGTCTAACTTGATACTGTCTAGCTTGATACTGTCTAGCTTGATACTGTCTAGCTTGATACTGTCTAGCTTGATACTGTCTAGCTTGATACTGTCTAGCTTGATACTGTCTAGCTTGATACTGTCTAGCTTGATACTGTCTAGCTTGATACTGTCTAGCTTGATACTGTCTAGCTTGATGCTGTCTAGCTTGATGCTGTCTAGCTTGATACTGTCTAGCTTGATACTGTCTAACTTGATACTGTCTACCTTGATACTGTCTAGCTTGATACTGTCTAGCTTGATACTGTCTAGCTTGATACTGTCTAGCTTGATACTGTCTAGCTTGATACTGTCTAGCTTGATACTGTCTAGCTTGATACTGTCTAGCTTGATACTGTCTAGCTTGATACTGTCTAGCTTGATACTGTCTAGCTTGATACTATCTAGCTTCATACTGTCTAGCTTGATACTGTCTAGCTTGATACTGTCTAGCTGGATACTGTCTAACTTGATACTGTCTACCTTGATACTGTCTAGCTTGATACTGTCTAGTTTGATACTGTCTAGTTTGATACTGTCTAGCTTGAATTTGATGTGTAAGACCTTCATTGAGTCTCTTTTTTACCGCTACTTATGGTTAAATATCCTTCGTAATGTTTGTATAATCTGGAAAAATAGCACCTTTTTTTGGTAATTTTTTATGACCCTTTGTAACATACTCGTATATAGAGCTTGGTAGGTTTATTATAATTTGTCAATCTTTTCTGGCCATACAGAAAGCAAACCTTATTAAGTTTTATATATAAGTTTATTTATTAAGTTTAAAAATAATTGTAAACTTATTTTAAATGAATGAACTTACATCTGTCAGCTTATTTAAATCTTTCTTTAATATATAAATCTCATTCATAATGAAAAGTGCGGATGTTATTATCTTATTTAATACTTTCTGACATTTCATTGCATATTTTGAAACCTTTATAGTACATTTAAAAAAATAACGTTTTTCATAGCGATTATTCATGAGGTTTTAATAACACCACGAGGTACATGATCACGCGGCAACGCATTGGACTTCCGTGCGAAAGGTCGCCACTCCCCTCAAATGACACAGGAATATTTTTCGTCTAGTGTTCAGGAGTATGTTATAAGGATATTTATGACTTTAGTCATTTAAAAAAAAAACATTCTGGTGTGCTTCGATCGTCTCACTTCAGTGTGCCATCTGATCTAATACAGTGATGTGGCCGGTGAGTTTGCTGGTGTGCAACGACTCATTCACTCAAATATGAGAAGGGTAGATAAAAACACTTCCATAGCTCCGCTTTCCAATTGAATTGACGTTAGAATGGCGAGGGGATCCTCGACTGCAAGGCCTGCCATCGAAGACGACGATTTATTACACCTTTATATAATACATCACACCTTTTTGAGTATATTTTGGTAATACATTATTATTTGACTTAAAAACATAGGTTTAGAAATGAAACATCATAGATTGATCGTGCACATATCTAGTTTACAAAAAAAAAACTTAATTTTAGCGTATTTACTTTATTTTAAAATAATCCTTCGACTGAATGAATTACGACTTCCCATGCCCTTGTTGGTAAGATACATGTCGTCTAATCCGACAGTTACGTGTTTGAGTCAGACGCAGTTAATTTCACAAAAGGTTCTTGTCTGGTTTTCACTTAATGCTAGTTTAACAATTTTCTGGTTGGCTGGAAGCGATAAGCCCACCGGTAATAAGCCCACCAAGTTTTAATATATACATAACGAAAGTGTAATACAATGCAATATTAAATGTTATATACATAATTTCAGATTTCATTTTATGTTTTGTCTTATGGGTAATTTGAATATAATTCGATGAAGAAGTTTCGGAACAAGTTTGGTCGGGGATAAAAATATGAAATACGATTTGGAAAATGTCAAAATTGTCAAAATTTGACTTATATCCTTTCGAGATACTTTGCGAGAACAAATCGCAGTATTACTTATTTAAAATGAGGAGGAATTTTATATTCCTCAGTCGGTCCACGATAATAAACTTTTCTTTGAATTTGTAATCCGAAACTTGGAAACTTTCTTAATAATGTCTCGTTTCTTAATGTCCGAAGGAAGTATATTTAAAATCTGCTGTATTATTATATTTAATATTTAAATTTAATGCGATCCATGAAAAATATATGAATGAAAGTAATTTAATCTTTTAAAAGGATACAAACTATGGTAACTTATTGAAAATAAAACTTCTTTACTTCTATTTTCCTGTCAAAGATCCCTTACATAGGGTAACAAATTTATCAAACGTACAGCGAATAATAGAATCGTTATTTATTCCATCAAAATGTATTCAGATTTTAGCCATCCTATGAATAATTAAAAAATATAGTGCTTTTTAAGTAATATTTTATTACGAAAAAACCTTTAAAACATTACATTTTTAGTCTTCTCATGGTGTTATATTTATCTCTTGGAGGTTGAATTTCAACAAGACATATTTTTATTTTATTTTTATTTAACACTTTTATTGCAATACAATCTGGCGGGCTAATTGCTAGGAGGCAATCTCTTCCAACCAACTAGACAAAAGTAAATAAAGCAAGTTACGTGGTCGCATAAATCATTCAAATGACTATCCATCCCCACGAAATCCATAAACATATACGTGAGAACATGCCCACGAACCCCACAAAGACGGACAATCACCCGAACATTATTTTTCATAGAAAGTGAGATATCATCAATCGAAAGGAAAGGAAAGGATGGTGGAGAGGAAAGGAAAAGAAACATCAGGAATCAAACACGTTATTTTACTGACTAGAAATTCAGAGTTTTTTCAGTCGCTTCTTAAAGCATGCCAAGGACGGAGCGAGTCTCATATTAATTTGTAAATGATTCCAGAGTCTCACTGCATGAACAGTAAAGAACGATGTAAAGAAAGAGGAGCGGTGAACTGGAAAGGCCAATAAACAATCTCTGTTTGAGCATAGCGCTAATCCATGATTGGAAAGACGCTGAAAATTTTCGGCGAGATAAGAGGGTGCGGCGGGACTGTAAAGAATGTTATACAATAGATACAGTATGCGAATTTGGTGTATATTTCTAACATTCAACCAGTTCAATGCCTTCTGGTATGAAGTTATATGATCGTACTTTCGTAGGTTGAAAATAAATCTTAGACACACATTTTGAAGACGCTGTAATTTGTCCAGCTGTTTCTCTGTAACATCCAAGTAACATACGTCCGCAATGTCCAGAATCGGACAGAGCAGATATTGTACGAGTAAAATTTTGGTTTTAGTTGGTAGGAATCTTTCCAACACTTTAAGGGAATGAAGGCTGAAGAAGATCCTTCGGTTTACCTCATTTATTTGATCTCGCCATGAGAGAGTTTTATCTATTAGCACTCCTAGGCTGTTAACAGTTTTACGTTAGAGTATGATAGAGCCATCAAGTAATATTGGAGGAAGTAAGTCAGTGTTGAATTATGCTTTCTGTGTAGAACTATTAACATTTTCTATTAACATATGCTTTCTATGCAGAACCATGCGAACAGTTCTCTGAAACTCTCAAATTTGCTACAGTTATTTGTAGCGGAATGCTTGAAAAAACTGGTAGCTCGGGCCTCAAATGAAATTTATATAATACAAACATTTAAATGCGCAATATCATTGCCATGCTAACTAGTCAAACTGTCATCACATAATTTACTGGCCAATATAATTAATATAAACTAAAGTTTAAAATATTGTAGGAACAAATAACAGCAGATCAAACTAAATAATGTAGAACTGTTCCTAGCTATCATGGACTCAGACGAACTGCAAGTACTGAAGCTCCTGGCTCTATATGCAACAGGATATTTTCTTCACAAATTGGCTTACATATTCATTTCTCGTAGCATCTATCTTCAGCTTTGTTCTGCACTTTCTTTTATACTCGCCACGTGTAATCGGCCTGCATTATTTTCAAAATGTTGGGATTTGTCATTAAATGCCATCAAAGTATCGTTCCATCCTCCGTGACAATTGACTAAACTGATATTTTTCATTAAATGCCATCAAAATATCGTTCCATCCTCCGTGACAATTGACTAAACTGATATTTTTCATTAAATGCCATCAAAATATCGTTCCATCCTCCGTGACAATTGACCAAACTGATATTTTTCATTAAATGCCATCAAAATATCGTTCCATCCTCCGTGACAATTGACTAAACTGATATTTTTCATTAAATGCCATCAAAATATCGTTCCATCCTCCGTGACAATTGACTAAACTGATATTTTTCTTTCCCATCGCTGGTTATTAAAATATTATTGTAACATTCAATACGTCGTTGTCTTTGCACGTTATTCATACCGACGAGTCATCATGAAGATCGTGTAGAATTCGAAGCACTGTGGTTTTGGAGAACCCACCCCATAGTGCTATTTCATTTTATTATATTCTTATATATGAGAGATGCGAAGAGATGGTGATAGAAAAGCGTGATAGAAAAAAATAAATGAGACATATGGGTTAAAAATTAAAGATTGTAGAGAGTTGAGGAATTTTGCTATTTGGGTACTATATTTTCAGATAACGGAAGAGTTAAGAGGGATATTGAATGGTGTGTAGCGTTAAGAAGCGAAGTCAATGGGGCACTAAACATATATACTCGAACTGGACAGTATTTAAATCTGCTTAGACGATAGTCCACAATCGTATTTTTGAATATAAACATGAACGTGGATAAATACTGAGAAGAGTTGCAGTAAAGATGCGTGATTTGAGAACAATACGTGAAGTGACAATGTATGACAGAAAAAGGAATGAAGTGATAAGGGATGAATGTGACCTTAAGGCTGATGTGTTAAGTACTATGAATAAGAGTACGCTAAGATGGTTTGGATACGTAGAACGAACGAATGAAGAAAGACTAACAAAACAGATATACAATGCAGATGTGATTGGAAAGCGCGTGTGACGAAGATCAAGCAAAATATGGTTGTTATTGTTATAGATTGTTCTATCATATGTTATGCATATCTAAATAACAAAGGATGATTTTTATTCTAATGTATTGACTTAATTGCGGCGTAAGAGTTGCACATGACCGTCAGTCATGGGGGCAGGCTCTGCGGGAGGCCAAGACCCGACCTGGGTTGTAGAGCCATGGATGGATGGATGGTATTGACTTAATTTTGAAAAAGTCTTTATAATGACAACCTCCGTGGACTTGTTGCCTACCTATGGTAATGTTTGCCTTCCTAATCGGCGGCTGCGATTCAAACCGATATTTCGATTACAACCCAGATTTTAAAAAAAATGCAGTCTAGTTTTCTTTTAATCCTTGACTAACACTTTTTGGTTGGTTGTAAAATATTTCCTTCTATCTCTCCATATTTTATACGCTCTACCTTGTCGAGGCTGGAAACTTTTAAACTATAATAGAATAATATAAATACTGCGTTATCCTGAGGTCGTGAAGTTATATGTGTACATTTTATTCTGTATGTTTTAATGAATATTATGAAACAAGTTTGAAAAATAACTGAACAATACTTTATTACAGTTTACCGTTTGCAGTACAAAATAATACAGTTTACCCTGCCCGTGATTAAACGTGTATGGAAAGGATTGCGTGCCAGTGCTGGTGGACTATTGGAGGCGATATACACGGCACGGTTCTCCTTTATTATTAAGCGATTATGTTTATAGCATGTGGACGCGTCGCTTCTTTACGATACAACATTTCCCGTTTTATTTTACTCTACAATTTCATAAAGCCACTTTTTAACCCATTTCCTCGGAACTATTCATCGCCAATTTCATCGTCATCTTTTTCCCCTTTCTGCAATCTGGTCACCATTATTTAAGCTGTCCTCTTCTATTGAAGGTATACCATTATAATGGTAATCATTTATCTATTTATTGCATTCCGAATGAACTCAGTAGAACTGCATCTAAACCACTTCCGCCAGTTCTTTAAGTCTTGACTTAGAATCTCTTGGATGTGGCATAGTCCGCTTCCCTTTTTCCTCTGTATTATCAGTTGTGTAATAATGTATTTTGTGTCACTCATTATATGATTAAGATACTGCAACTTGCTAATTACAGTTTTAAGCAGTTCTCTGTACAGCGCCTGTCTTCCAATTAAGGGGCTACGGGTTCGATTCCCATTGGTGCCAGTCTGGTATTAACTTAAAACATATTTAATGTATTTTTGGTTGGTTAAAATAAATTATAACCAGTTTATAATGAAATCGTAATACAATGCGCTTCACAACATGCAAGGACCGATACATATAGACTATACAGATCGAGTATGATTGTCAGCCATCCTGTGAATAGTAGACACATATTTGTGTATTGATTTATTATGTGTTAGCTGTTGCAATTCAGTAAGCACACATTCTTGATAGATCAAATTCAAAGTTCGGATAGAAACATGCTTAAACTTCCAAGACAATTGGCAGATTTAATTTTCTGTAGAGTTCCGTTAGGCAGAATTTTACACGGTGATATTTTAGGTTTCTTCAAAGCGTCACAATAATTTATAATAAACAGTATATAAGCTACAGAAAACCATAAATTCAAATGAAAAATGCTCTATGAATAAAACTAATTCAGAAGTGAATCCGCCGGAAATCGAGCTTGTATCGCCCGTTTCCTTATCGTGAGTGTTTACTGTCAGACCATGGCAACCCCCTACAATATACAATACAAAAATGTATATGTAAAGGAACGTAAAAAACATTTTTCTTTACGTCAATATATTACATTTTAAATATAAAAATAAATCTCTTTTGCCTTACAGTTGAAGGGTTAAGACTAAATAATATGTTATTAGTGCAATAAAGTGATTAGGTTTTATGGAGATAGACAATGTATGGTGGTTTATTGTGGTTGAATGCAGGAAAATTTATTGAATTGTTGCAGTTTAAGACCATTCTTAAATGCTTATATTTATGTGCAATTTCGTGAAATGCAGTTTAGTTTTATGTGCATTTCAGTTTAAACTGATACTTTTATTAATATTATTTTGTACATGCATTACTTGTATCAATATACGAGGGTAGTTTGAAAAATTTAGTGACCACATTTCATATAACATATTGACATCACTTCTAGAAAATTTAATTCCTCAAGCGACCTTTGTAATAATTTCGAGTACTTAAAGTTTGACAGCCATCTAAATATAACACTAAGGCATTTGCCGCAACAATAAAAAAAACGGTTCTGTGCTGTTATAAAACATTTTTATTTGAAGAAGTTAACAGCCACTCAGATCAAAGTCGAGTTGGATGGAGTTCATCGGGACTCTGCACCAGCTTCGAAGACTTTGTTTCTGGATAAATAATGAATACAAACGTGGTCATATATGCACCAAAGATGAATCGGGCTCCGAAAGCCCAATTGTGTCCTCCATTGAGGAAATTATTGAAAAACTCTATGGTATCATAACGGAAGGTCGCTGAGTTTGTGAGATTACTGAGGCTGTAGGCATCTCAAGTAAATAGGTGCATAATATCCTACACGAAAAATGTAATATGAAAAAGTTACCTTTTCGATGGGTGCTGCGATTGTTGACTGTCGACCACAAACGCACTTGAAATGACATTTCAACGCAGTGTTAGGCGACGTTTAATTGCTATCAGGATTTTTTATATCGATTTGTACCTGTTCATAAAATTAAGATCCATTTCTACATACAAGAATAAAAATATTAGTCAAAACAATGGACAACAACTGGTGTAAGTATGCCGAAGATCATTTAATTGGCTGGAAATGTGATGGCCACTATTCTTTTGAGATTCCCAAGGAATCATCATGATTGACAACATGAAAAAGGGTAAGCCAATAACGGAAGCTCATTATACGGCATCGTTGGACTATTTGAAAGACGAATTGAAGGAAAAATGGCCAAGATTGAGCAGCAAAGTGTCCTTCAACCAGAACAACGCGTCGTTCCACAAATCGATCGTCGTAATGACGAAGTTGCATAAATTGGGCTTTGAATTGAGCTTTGAATTGGGCTTTGAATTGGGCTTTGAATTGGGCATTGAATTGGGCTTTGAATTGGGCTTTGAATTGGGCTTGAATTGGTTCTTTATGCACCATATTTCCTGGACTACCCCGTGCAACTTCTTCCTGTTCCCGAAATAAAAAATTTGGCTTGATGGGAAAGTGTTTAACTGGGCCAAGTGTTTAACCCTAAAAAAAATTATGTTGATAAATAAAAATGTTTTATTCTTGCTTTTTTAAAAAATCTTTTAAAACTACCCTCGTATATGGTATAATGCAGCTTTGGAAGGAAAACTGAATCTTGAAAATATACTGTAAAATTTAATGACTTATTTTATGAAAAACTCAATGATCAAACCTTATTTACCAAAACTATTATTGGACGTAAAACCGATCAAGGAACACAACCTGCTTAATTTTCTTTAAAGAAAAAAAAAACTATTAAATATTTTTACTGCTTACGTTCTCAGAATGGAACATGCGGAGGCTACAATGTTTATTCACCTGTCTCTATTGGCCGGTAACCGTCTTTATGTAAATAGGTCTGTTCACAAAAAAGTTGATAAGGATCGCTTTTTTAAGCTCCTATTGGGAATCGAATCTAAAGCTCCCGGGTTTTTAAATGTAAAACTATGGTCTTAAAACTAGATCACAAATAATTTATATATTCCTCAATAGCATAAAAACTCCTGAATAAAAGAGTTTTAAATATAAATAATAAATTATATTTATTTTCTTAATACAGGCTTAGCCCAATTACATTGAAAAATACAAAAATTTACATTTAAAAAAATGGTTATGTATATATGATAAACACATACACATATATACACACATACTCGTATATTCAAACACATTTAAATACGTTGGTGAGTGCTTTCTAACGCCTCCGATCTTAGAAGAAAAATTTATTTTGCTTTTGGTAATGTGATATGACATATGTCAATATCCGAAGCAGTCCCGTTCAAAAGAGTTAAGGTTGGCGTAGTCTAGTGCAATTGTTAGGAACATTTAACGCTAATCTTTGTAGTAATGCTGGACAGCTCACAACTCCTCGAACGAGTCTGACAATGTATACCAGGAGACGCAGATCTCTTCTTACGCCCAAAAAGTTATGTCTGAGCATGCCCAGCAGGAACTGAGTATGATAAAGCCATGGATAGACACCAAATTCACCCATATAGAGATATCGTAGATTTTTTTGTACCTTTTTCACCATGAGGGAGTTCTGCGTCCTCAGCAGGCTTCAAATGCAACCATTGCTTCTAGTTTGCTAAGAATGAATGAATTAAACAGCGTTTTGAGTTCGATTTGGTTTCCAAACGACTTGAAAATTCTCATTACAAATCCTAGAGTTTTATAAGCTGAATTGCACATAAATTCTATGTGAAGACCAAATGCGAGATTGCTGTGGAACAAGACACCCATATCTTTAATATTGTCTGTGCGAGGTATAGGTAAATATGTAATGAAGAAAGACTAACATAACATATGAATAATGCAAATGTGAATGGAAGGCGTGTGAAAGGAAGATCAAGGAAAGTGTGGTTGGGTCAAATGAATGATATTCTTAAAGAAGGAAACGAAGAGTCAGAGAAATCGTAAAAGTTGTATGAGAAGGTATATGGGCATAAATTAGGCGAAGGATGTGTATGGAGAAAATAAAGTGTGGCGCTCTGTCCTCTCTTCTTACAACAACAGGGAAATGCCGTGATGGTATGTATATTCGTATGTATAAAATATCAAATCGAAAGGTTTTTTAGAATCCAGTTTCATCTCTCATTAAAAATTTCCTTTGGATTAATATATGTTATCATATACACACAATTTCAATGTAAAACAACACTACCCGTAGTAAGCCTTAGACATTGATCTTGTAACAAATCTGGACCATTTCAATGAGGAGAGCCTCGAGATAAAAAGTGGAAACATATGTTTTATTTATTTATTTATTTAACACTTTTATTGCAATACAATCTGGCCGGCTTATTGCCAGGTGGCAATCTCTTCCAACCAACCAGACAAAAGTAAATGAAGCAAGTTACATGGTCGCATAAATCATTCAAATGACTATCCATCCCCACGAAATCCATAAACACATACGTGAGCACATGCCCACGAACCCCACAAAGACGGACAATCACCCGAACATTATTTTTCATATAAAGTGAGATATCATCAATCAAAAGGAAAGGAAGGGATGGTGGAGAGGAAAGGAAAAGAAACATCAGGAATGAAACACGTTATTTTACTGACTAGAAATTAAGAGTTTTTCAGTCGCTTTTTAAAGCATGCCAAGGACGGAGCGAGTCTTATATTGGTTTGTAACTGATTCCAGAGTCTCACTGCATGGACAGTAAAGGACGACGTGAAGAAAGTGGAGCGGTGAACTGGAAAGGCCAATAAACAATCTCTGTTTGTGCGTAGCGCTAAGCCATGATTGGAAAGATGCTAAAAATTTTCGGCGAGATAAGAGGGTGCGGCGGGACAGTTAAGGATGTTATACAATAGAGACAGTATGTGAATTTGGCGTCTATTTCTAACATTCAACCTGTTCAATAAGTGAAAGAAAACTCGAAATTTGTTATATTCGTACGAGTACATTCACGCCATTTTTCTGCTGGGTAAGCAGACAGATCAGAGCGCCGGGCTTTCATATTTCGAAGCACGTCATTCGTCTCTTCTACATCCTTACACCTTCTCATGCGACTCCAATAATTTCTCAGACTTTCGACGTTTCCTCCTTTCAAAATATCCTTCACTTTATCCAACCCTTCTTTCTTTGGTTATCCTCAACCCTTCTTTCTTTGGTTATCCTCAACCCTTCTTTCTTTGGTTATCCTCAACCCTTCTTTCTTTGGTCATCCTCAACCCTTGTTTCTTTGGTTATCCTCAACTCAGTTTTTCATTCACAATTGTACTATATATTTATTTTGTTTTTCTTCATTAATGTGTTCTACCAAACCATCTAAGAGTGCTTTTTTATTTTTTTTCAAAACACCTTTTACTTTACACTTATTTCTAATCGCTTCATTTTGAAATTTGTCATACATTGTTACCCTACGTATTCTCAGTGCACACATTTCCACAGTATTTATTTGGCTATTTCAGTTTTTTACACGTTCTCGTTTCACTCTCATACAATAATTGTTAAATATTCTAATAAATCAAAAAGTTTTGTTTGATTTCTTTACGTGTTTTTATTAAATTTTCAATTCACACGCCCTTGGGCTTATTTATAAATAATAAATTAAGAATGTTTACAACCGAATAATAAAAAATATGTAATTTAGACAATAGTAAACAAGGAAGTAAAACAAAAAAATATATTAAGCTATCGATCAAAAACCAAATAATTAATAATATTTACATACAGAGGAGGAAAAATATTATCTAAATTTGCCTTTAATACTCGTAGGCTAACATTATTTTGAAATATATACATTTCATAAATATTCTTATTTCCCAATCAAAACATGCGCATTATGTTTTATTAAAACTAAATTAATCAAGATGGAATGTGGTCTGAATCTCATATATTGGGTGTTAACATAAGTTGTGCCCGTTTTTTTCCAAATTTAAAAATGAGCACCAAAAGTAAAACACAATGGTAAAGGTTATATGTCATTCCAAAGAATATTTTTTGCTCTACAAGATATTGTGTTTGCTTTTGCGTTACATATATTATTTTATTTGATTACAAACCTTCAAAATGGAATGTCAAGTAGACGAAAGTGAGCATTTTCGACACCTCCTTCTGTTCGCGTTCAATCGAAAGAATAAATCTGCCAAAGCTGCTTGCTATTTGCGAAGTGTACGGTGAAGATGCTATGAATAAAATGACAGCTCGTCGATGGTTTTTCCTTCAATAATGACGTCGAATTGCAGACATAGTTGGACGGATTTCTCGCGTCAAGACCGGATGGTTTTTATCGCACAGACATTGAAAAACTTGTAGAACGTTGGCAAAAAGTTGTAAATAATGAAGGAGAATACATTAATTACTAATTTGTTATATTTTTTTTTGTTGTGTCCTCTTGTTCTCTTCATTTGGAAAAAAACGGACGCAACTTATGTTAACACCCAATACATTTCATAAATATTCTTATTTCCCAATCAATACATACGCATTATCTTTTATTAACACTAAATAGGTAAAGATGGAATGTGGTCTGATTCTAATATACTCGTATAATAAAATATTAATAATGAATATCAAGTCATGCATCTACCCGTTCACTGATACTGGCATTTTTTTTTCTCTCTCTGGTTTTTTTATAACAAGGAAACGTACAATAATAACAAGGTAAGACATGTATTTCAATAATCATGTTAAAAAAACATATTCCCTTTCCCCCACAATGCGTTATTTATATCTTTTTCTTCTGTTCTCTAAATACTTTCCCTTTGACCTTTAAGAAACAAACAAAAATATTAATTCCCGAAAATCTTCCTTACCTGTTGAGCCTCAATAAAATCTCCATACTTAAAAGCATCATTCATTTTACTAACCAAAACAAAAATAATCTGTAATATCATATATGTAGAGTACTACGTAGGATCCTGGGCTCCGTGAATGACGGCGAAGCCTGGCAAATACGATACAACGACGAGCTGTATAATATCTACAAAGCTCCCAGGCTATCTGTACATGTCAGACTGAGCATATTGAGATGGGCCGGACATGTGCAGAGAATGCCGTCATCGCGAGCACCCAAAAGAATCCTGGAGGGACATCCGGGTGAGAGAAGGAGAGTGGGCAGGCCAAGTCTGCGATGGGAGGACGAAGTTGAGAGGGACGCAACCCGGCTGCTGCAGGCGCAGGATTGGAGGGTCGTGGCGGAAGACAGGAGGAGTTGGTGGCGAAGATTGACGGACGCCAAAGCTCGATATGGGCTGTAAGACCATCGAAAGAAAGAACATATATCATATGTATAATATATAAATATCGATAGTCATTTACAGAGATTTAATTTATCACCTTATTGTAAATATTCATTTAGTTTTAAACTATGCACAAAAAAAAACTCACTAGATAATAATAGTCCTTGGTCGCGTTGCTTAATGCACCGATGTGACCCATGCGAATTAAACTATCAAGATTTTATGAAGTGGACATCACTTGACACTGTCGTATACTCCTTCATATATAGGAGTTCACGGCCATTATTCAAGAAGAAAAAAGGAAGAATTTCTATGCTCAGATACCGTATACCTGCTGGCCGACTAACTAGAAATTTTTATTTTAAGCCAACCAGCTTATCACATTGTCAAATAAATACTCTCGTCATTAAAAAGAACATAAAAAAAAACATATGAGATTTACACTTTTTAGTTAAATAAAAAAAATGTAGCTACAAGCAACATATCAAATAAAAACCACATTTAATATTGAAACGTGATGCATAAACATCAAGAATTCTGTATTTAAACGTAATCATCCATAAACAATAAAATCCCCATAATTATTTCTTGGTAAGCAATAATACTATCTCAGACTCATGAATGCCCTGAGAAAGAAGCCATTGCCTCTATGGTATCTATATTTAAGCTTTGAAACTGTAAATGGCTTCCACTCAGATAGCAATGCGTTCTACAAAATAGATGTTGCTAAATATATGAAATATATATTTTTTCGCTACGGCAAGGTGATATATGTACCATATAAAAACCCCGTTATCTTCCGTTACCAGTAGATTATTATATTATATATTCCACGAAATAATTCACATGTGGGTGAATAATTAAGTTTTTTTTCTGAATAATGATTATTCGATTGATTGGAGAATTTTTTGTATTCCTTCATATTCGTAACATCATCCTTAACAGTTCGTTCGGGTACATTTTGGAGCCATTTTCAATCAGATGTAGCCCATCCTAATTTTTCTTAAAAATAATCTTAATTTACGTACAGTTCCCATATTTGCCCTAATTTTCGTTGATATTTTATTTTCAGGAAACAAAGTCAATGCTGCAATAAAACATACATACCCAAGTCAGATAGAATCCGAATTTGTTAAGATGATAGTTCACAACAGTATTTAAGTACTATTTTGGATACACATAAGTGAAATGTGTGCACTTAGAAGAAAATATGGGGTACAATGTATGACAGAATACGGAATAAAGTGATAAGGGAAGAATGTGAACTTGAGATTAATTTGTTGAGTGATGTGAAAAAGATCACAATGAGATCGTTTAGATATGTGGAACGCATTAATGAAGAAAGACCAATAAAACATATATACAGTGCAACTGTGAGTGGAAGGCATGGTAAAGGAAGAACAAAGGGAACAAAGTATGGTTGAATCTAGTGATTTTGATAGAAGAAAAGGTAAGAATAAGATAAATGGTAGGAGCTGTATGAGAAGGTTTATTATGGATGTAGCAGAAGCGAAAAATTTGTGTCGAGACAGGAAAGTCTTTCGCTCTGTCCTTTCTTTCTAACACAACAGGGAAATTGTGTGATGGTAAATATGTTTTTATATGGCAATTTTAAAATGATTACTTTCAGTTTTTTTTTATCTAACATAATACCGTTTCGTTCCGTCGGGGATGACTCTAGGATGGCACAAAATGCCATTTTTTAGGTCGGTGCACAACCTATTACTCCACGTTGACCCACATTATGCCAAGACGCGCCGGCAGGAACTGTTCTCAATAACATAAGCAAGAACGGGTCTTCCAGCCGCTATGCCTGTTGGAAGGGCCTTAACTCTTCTGAACGGGACTGTTTCGGATATTGGCATATTTCATATCACATTACCAAAAGCAAAAGTAAATTTTCTTCTTAGATTAAGCGCGTTAGAAAGCACTCAACATACTTAAGTGACTGAATATATATGTAACATACGTTTGTGTGTAAATACTCGTTTGTATACATATGCATTATTTTTTATTTTATATAATTTAAAAAAAAAAATTTCCCTGTAATTTTTCTTCTTTTTTAATGTCTTGTATTTGTCAATGTAATTGGGCTAAGCCTGTTTTGAAAAAATAAATAAATAAAATAAAAAGACTATATAGGTACATGTGATGAATGGTGTCATTTTCGACCTTGATGGACTGCAATATAGTGATGTGTACCAATTAGACAACCTACGTAGCTTAATTGGAAAAACACTTGTCTTTCAACTCGGAGGTTGCGGTTTCAATCCCCGTTTCCCAGATTTAAATAAATTGTTGCAGTAAAACAAAACACCATTTTAATTGGTCGGAAGAGATTGCTACACGATAAATGTTGCCTTTTTATACAGAATTATTGTAGAAATTGTACAATTAATTGATCTAGCGTTTGATCTATAGTAGTAAAGCACCTGTCTTCCAGCCAGGGGATTGAAGTTTTGATTCCCGTTGGTGTTCATATTTTTAAGAGTTCCATTTCTAGTTTTTCACTAAAGGCTTGTTTAAATACCATTCTGGTCGGCTGAAAGAGATTGCCACATGATAGTAAACTTGCTAGGCTATACTCTACAAAACTAAAGCGTAAAACAATATAGTACCATAGTAAGGTTGTTATTAATTAAAACTCAAATAAAAAACAGATTTTTTTTTTAACTAAATATATTTAGAAGTGACAGTACAGGTCGGTAACAGATGTGACTTGAACGTATTATTACGATAGATGTGACCGAGTATTTGGTGAGAAAATTACAAACAATAGCTAATGGGTAATGATCAACAGATTACCCTTACAGAGCTTCCAAAATGCGATTTTTACATATTCAGCATTTTTATAACATGTGATCTTATTTTACTGTCCGTAAATTTGAAAAAAATAATCAAATATCTATCCCTTAAGTGTTTTCCGAAACCAGGTATGATATATATTGGTAAAATGCATTTATCGGAAAACAGTATAACAAATATCAAGTTTTTTTAAAGCTTTTTGATCGAGAAGGTATGAGTTATTTAAAAAGTCATTTGGTGGAAAAAAATATAAGTTATTTTTTAAAGCAAATTCATTAAAAAATATAAGTAATTTGGTAAGCTAGTTTATAGGAACGGTGTATTATTTTTAATGCTGGTTAATTGGAAAATATAAGTAATTTTAAAAGCTGGTAATCGACTAGAACCATTTTGATTGCCGGTTAATTGAAAAATATTAAGAATTTTGAAAGCTGGCCGATTGCAAAGATAAGATTTATTTTGAAAATTTATTAATTGAAAATATATGTATTATTTAAATATTGGCAAATATAAGTAATTTGAAAAGCTAGTTAATTTAAAAGATGTGTTTGTTTGAATGTTGATTAATTGGAAAATAAAAGCAATTTTGAAAAGTGGTTGTTTGTAAAATAAATACGTAATAGTTATACGACATTCGAATATGTTATTTGCTATGTAAGGTTGATTACTACTGATGACGACCAAATAAAGGCTTTGGTCGAGAATAACTAGCATTTTACAACACGAGAGTACTGAGATATTAAAAATATCGAAAACCAACCATCCAATATTGAGTATTAAGTGCAATTTTGCATTTCGATTTGGTCTAAAAATACAAAATTACTTTCTCAACAACCCAATAGAACTAATGGAGTAGATACTAAAGTCGTTGTTCGTCGTTGCGTGTGTTAGCAATATTACAACTATAGCAATATACAACGCACACACACACGTTACTTTTACCACACTGGAACCCTTTTTTATTTCGTATTCAAATATTGAATGAACTCAATAAATTTATCAATATCTAACAAGTCGCAAAATTTTTACTTCACCACTTCCTTACCATCAACCCTTACGAGTTGCAGGGGTAGGCATTGTATTTTGGAAAGTATTGGACATTTGGGCAATATTGCCTGTTTTATGCCAGCCGGACACGCGGTGTACAATGCAGGGTCGCCCAATTTATTGTGCTGCATAATGCTTCCGTAAAGGGAGACGATATTTTCCGAGTGACAAATGTTGGACACGCGGTTAATGGTGCAATGCAGTGCGGTGGAATAATTGCCACTTTTTGTGGTGCACGAATAAACCTTTGTCGAAAATAAAGCGGATTAAATTAATTGGTAAGGCGTAAGGTTTAATTGCGCTTTCAATACAGGTGTTATTCTTGTAATGGTTTTCCGATAAACAGTTTTTAGCAATAAAAAAAAATGTTTTTCTACTTATTTGCTCATGAGTTAAATTTCAGGTTTCAGGACGAGTTTGCTGGATCATCAAATTATTTAGTTTAATAATATATTAAGCTAATTATCAGAGGTGGTGAACATTTTTTTCTTTCGAATGATACCCTTCAACATGCCCATTTTAGTGATTAGGGCATCGCTTAGTCATTTTTCCATAATTCCTTCTTTTCACATGTTTAAACCATCTTTAATATCATTTCTTCATCTTACTTAAAACATCTATTTTATCTAATTATTTATTTCCGATATCTTCGTTTCGATTTCTTTCATACATTGACACTACACAAATTTTCTTAGTGCACGTATCTCTAAAAATCTTACACTTCTCTTTCTTCTGTTAAGTCTAGGTTTCACTTTTGTACGTCGAAGTAGGCACTAAAGAACTATTATGTATTGTTATTTTTGCTGCTGTTGATATAACGTACGTCGTTTTTAAAACAAAGTGTTCTATTTACCTTGTTTCCTGTCGCTACCCCTTTTCTAAATGATAATTTCTACTAGTCTATTCTACGTTAATATACAGCCTCGATAACAGAACTTATCAACCTGATTTAGTTTCTGATTATTATACAAACTCAAGATATTATTAATGATGCGGAATAGTTAAATAACGTGGCCGGGAGACAATATTACCTTTGTCCCCAGTATACAATAAAACAATACACATCTTTTGATTATGTCAACAGCAATATTCACAGTGTAATCAGTTCATTGAAAATACATTTATTTGAAGAACTGAAAGCACTGTAAAAAGAAGCCTAGTTTGAAATACGAGGCATATCCAGAAAGTAAGTGTACTGAGGCTCTCACGACCGGATGGATTTTATTTTCGACATGTTGGCTACACTTCCGTGTAGCCTGACCTTTCCCCTTCCGCAACGAGACCGGTTCGAGGTCAGTACGTTGAGAAGCGTCGACGCGACAACACGTTTCGTGAAAAATGTAAATCCAATCTCCCGCCAAGTGCGAAATACGCGGCGTCATCCGTTATCTCGTTTGGAAGGGAAAACCTCCGGTTGAGGTTTATAATGAGGTGAAAACTGCATATGGTGATAAAGCTATGAGTCGTACGAGTGTGTACAAGTGGTGTCGCGAGTTTAAAAACGGTCGTACGTCTGTGCATGATGATCAGAGGAGCGCAAGACCTTCAATTGTGACTGACGAAATTGTTTTGGGACTGTCAAGGCATAATTTTAATTGAATATATGCCTCAAGGGGAGACCATCAACTCTGCAAGATACTGTGAGACCCTAAAAAAATTGCGGAGGGCGATTCAGAACAAGAGAAGAGGCATGCTGACAAAGGGAGTGTGCCTACTGCACGATAATGCCAGACCACACAAGGCCAACGCCACGAAGGAACTGCTCGCCTCGTTTAAATGGGATGTCCTGAACCATCCCGCGCATTCCCCTGACCTAGCACCTTTAGATTACTATCTCTTTACCTCCCTGAAGCTGCACATGGGTGGAAAAAGGTTTTCAACTGACGAGGAGATAAAGGAGGAGGTGAGAAGTGGACGGAGGGGTTGGCGGGAAACTACTTCGAGGAAGGCATCGAAAAGTTGATACCCCGCTTCACCACCTGCATTGAGAGGAATGGCGACTATGTCAAAAAATAGCTTACATATGTACTACGGTAACCACGCAATTTTTTTGTTTAAATAAAAAAAATTGTAACCTACAAAAATTCAGTACACTTACTTTCTGGACTTACCTAGTATAATATATAAAGGATTTCAAAATAGGTTTTTTTTTGCTGAAAATAATTTTCAGGTAAAAATATATGAATTTGCGAAGGGTAAAAAGATTTTTCAGTGCAATACCTGAGCTTGAGTACGAATAAATTTATTCATATGAAGAATGCATTCATGTTTTGTATTCAGCAGCAGCAAGGGGACGGGTGGACAGAGGGAATTTAATTTCACATGTCACGCGCACACCTGCGCTAACTCAATATTCCGCTATAAAACGCTCCCAAACGTATTTAAATTAGCTATTTTATTTACCTGTGGCTCGCCCGTTAGCGCGTTAAAGCTTAATTTAAAATTTAATTTCGTAAAAGTTGGAAATGTTCAAGTTTAGATATGAATAAAGCGCAAATAGATTGAATTTAATCAAGATTTTTTGGTTAGTTTGTTAGTGGGGTCATGTCTGCCTTGAAATACGGGGGATATGCAATAAGAAATATAAATGTTTTTTTTTGCTATTTAATTCAAAGGATATAAGAGCAAGCAAAGTAAATATTGTATTTCAGTAGTATTTTTTCAGATGATTGAAAATGTATGAGAGATACTGAACGGAGTCAAGCGATAAGAAATTAACTTAACGGGGTGTGCCGTCCATATGCTCCTTTGCATTCCTTGACAATTCAAAACAAACAAGTGCGAAGTCCACACGCCGGTCATTCAACTCATTGCCGGGCGTAAAGTGCATTCCATGCTAGAGCGAGAACGCACCACATCTGTCGCGCCTGTTCCGTATTCGAAGGTTACCTAGATCGTTTTGCGAATTCAGAAACGAGACGGCAGCATATCGCGAGCGCATTCCCGCACACACGCGGGAATAGTATAAATACCTACGTTTACCAATAAAATTTCTCTCTTTCCGCATTGCGATCTAAACGAGTTTTATTTACAAACAAATCATCAGCATCTCTTCCACTAGGAATGCATTCTCCTACAGGGGCATTAAAACATATGTACTCGAACCGGGTAGTAACAAAATTTGCATAGATAAGCCCACAACAGTATTAAAAACCAACTTTGATGTATTGAAGTGAAACTAGGAAGTATTGTAGAAAAAGACTGAAAGGAGCAGAATTAATACTATAAAAGTGCGTGCACTGAGAAGTATACATACTTGTAGGTTAACAATATAGAATACGGAATACCGTGATTAAGGGTGAATATTTACTTAAGGCCGATCTATAAAGTAAGATCAATAAGCAGCGAAGTGTTCGCTAGGTTTTAGAGATTTCGACATGAATCTGGAAACCAATTACAGTCTCTGGGTCTAAATAGATTAAAATGTATGCTGGATCCTCCTAACAGGTTTTTTTTTAATCCACTTTGCACGGATCTCTCTTGTTGCACAAAGAGCGTCTGCTTCTAGCGTTAGCTTATTCGTTAGGAAGAATATCAGCCAGGATTCTTCTCATTCTTCTAGGCGGTACCGAGAATATATCAACAGTGTCATTTAGTTGGTTCAACATCTCTATACCACGCGTGTCTGAGTGTTTAACCATGATATTCGTCCTGTCAGTTAGTATGTAGAACAGAGGGTGATTTCTTGCACTGCTATATTTATTAGTTACATATAAACTTAGTGCTTCTAGAATCGCGGGAGAGTAAAAGCAACCTTGAAAAACCTTAAGTAGGAATATCGCAATGGATTCTTGCCTTCTTGTTTCGAGGCTTCTATAGTTACACACCGTGAGAAGTTCGATATGGGGAGCATATTTTGGATAATCGCCCTTTGTTCTGTACCATAGATATCTGAGGATTTTTTGATATTTGTTCTATATTGTTTTTATATTTGAGCTGATGAGGATACCAAACTGTAGATGCATATTCTAATTTGGTTCTAATTAGATAATGATGTAAGTTTCGAAGGATATCGGTACTGTTAAATTCTCTTGATATTCTTATTATAAAACCGAGTAGTTTTTAACAGTCCGATATCAAACGCGAGACATGGTTAACGAGGTTATCAATGAACGTGTTTTAACATGTGTTGTTGACAACAAGAAAAAAGTCTGCAGAGCTTGCAAGCACAATAATATAAGTGAGACCCGATACATGTGTAAGGAATGATAAATTTATCCACAAATGAGAATATTGGCAAAATTAACATACTAAACTATGTTACATTTTTCAAGTATTTCTGAAAAAAATTCATTAATTTATTATGATTAGGTATTCGTTTATATTTAGAAATTTTAGTAAAGCCTTCATACCAATTAAAATTTTCCAAAAAACAAGCTGTGTACTCGGTTAGGTTATCTTCATTTTGATCGGATCTTAAAGTGAAAACACTGTATTATTAGATTTACAACTGTTGTAATGCTAATAAATGAGTTTGTTTATAAAACAACATTGTTTCATTCTAGATTTAACTCATCATTTTGCTTAAAATAACCATAAAATGTTAGTTGATTGATTCTTTAAGGCAAAGTTTTAATGATATATTTATTATTGTGAACTATACAAGTATTGCAGACTTATTATTGTGGATCAAAGTGAAAAAAATGTGTGGTTGGATCAATACAGTTATATTCTGAAAGAAGAAAATGTAGAAAGTTAGAAAAATCTCAGAAGCTGTATGGATGGGGAAGAGGCGAAGGATATGTGTCGAGATAGGAAAGTCTAGCACTCTGTTTTCTCTGCCTACCCCGATAGGGAGATGGCGTGATGGTATGTAGGTATATGTAATATAATATATAATATTGTTATATAATAAGATGTCTGCAAAAAGAGAGAAAGATGCTAAAAGGAGAAGACGATCGCGTCAATCACAACGAGCAATCAACATTCGTAAGGAGCAGAAAGACAATATGAAGTAGCACAAATACAAACATAGCTTGATATTTAAAAAAAAAACAACTCTAAGTCAGTACATCGATCCGAACATCTGGTGAACAGTTATATCCTAAAAATCTCTCCGCTCTTGGCCGAAATCATCCCATGCCTCCCTCACCCCTCAGCCCCCAACCGTTGAAGCGTGTATATCGGTACCAGTTCGAACAGCATTTAGTCTTGTTTGTGCTCCCTTGAAGATGAGGTGAAAGCCTTGAAACCGGTAGGGTTATACCGTTACAAAAAAGTGAAATAAACAGTGTTTGATAAAAATAAATAACAATGTCTTTAAACCTCCCCAACGTTAATGCCTTAACTATAAACAACAAATTAACTGCGGTCATTATTGACCAGTTAATTAAATAATAATCAATAATCGGCAAAAATAATCAATCTATTTTTTCATGCCAAAAGTCAGGTAAACTTTGGTCACGATAAATGACTGACAACAAGCCCAGATCCATATGAATTTCGAATGTCCACTTGTAATTACTTAATCTAATTGTTTTATATATTATTTAACACTTTTATTGCAATACAATCTGGCGGGATTATTGCCAGGCGGCAATCTATAAAATTTATAATATATTATAAATTTGTAATGTGTTTCATTACAAATTTATAATATATATTATAAATTTGTAATGAAACACAAATAAGTATTATGTAATGTCTAGCGGGCTTAACTATAAAAACGGTGAAGGGAAAACTAAATGAGTATTTTCGCAACCAGTTGCTTTGTGTAGCTAAATAAACAACAAATTATAGAAGTTGAAGAACTCGGTCGGGCCGCTATTAATCCTCTTGGCACTAATCGCGGAAGGCACGGAATATTCAGTGGGTATCTGAGACGATCTTAATGGGACATTTCCTTCGGATAGGGTGACGACAGGAAGCTAAATGTGTTTTGTGTTTACCCTCTCGATTATTTGATAGTCTGAAAATAAAAACAATTTATTTTTATTTCAAACTTTATTAGTCACACAAGTATTCACTTATTATTATGTTTACTGTACATTTAAAATTTGGTGAGTAATTACTGTGAATGATGATTTTTTTTCTTTTAACAAAATAAGTATGAATGATATCAATTAGAAAAATTAAAAATAGACGCTTTAAAAGTTCTACTGTATATATATCCCTTATTTATTTACGAGGTGCATGAACGCTCTGATATCACTGGATTTGCGTTCGGAAGGTCGCTGGTTCAAACCCCGTGATGTATTAGGTGTTAACATAAGTTGTGTCCCTTTTTTTTCAAATTTAAAAATGAGCATAAAAAGTAAAACAAAATGGCAAAAGTTATACGTCATTCGAAAAAAAAAAATCTGCTCTACATGATATTGTGTTTGCTTTTACGTTACATATATTATTTTATTTGATTACAAACTTTCAAAATGGAATGTCAAGTAGACGAAAGTGAACATTTTCGACAACTCCTTCTGTTCGCGTTCAATCGAGGGAATAAAGCTGCCAAAGTTGCTCGCGATATTTGCGAAGTGTAGGGTGGATATGCTATGAATGAAAGGACAGCTCATCGATGGTTTGCGTTTCAAAGACGATAATTTCGACCTGAAAAACATGGAGCGTTCCGGACGACCAGTGGACTTCGATGAGAACCGCTTAAACCATATTATTCATGAAGATCCCCTTCAAACCACCGTAGAGTTGGCTGAGCAGATGAATTGTAGTTACATGACTGTATACCGCTTTCTTAAATCAATGGAATAAGTCCAGAAGTTCGGCGCTTGGGTTCCACATGTTTTGAGTGAAAACACCATAAATCAACGTTCGACAAAGTTTTACTTTTGGTGCTCATTTTTAAATTTGAAAAAAAAAAAACGGACAAAACTTATGTTAACACCCAATATTATTCCCCTCGGGTGATAGGCATTGTTTCCGTTTAGTATTCGGGGGTACAAGGATACATATGAATTCACAAGGATACAAGGACACATATGAATTTAGTTATATGGTATCTATTTAATAAAAAACAGGATGAAACGTGCTGCTGTGCTCCTATCGTTTTACTTTTGGTTTGACATCGGGGTAAGTTTGCCGGTGTGCAAGAGGCCAGTGAGTTTGTTGGTGTGCAATGGCTCATTCACTCAAATATGTATGAGAAAGGAAGAAACAACTTAATAACACAGCTTTGCTTTCCAATCGAGTTGAGGTTGAAATGGCGAGGGGATACTCAACTACAAGGTCCAGCACTGACGACGATTTATTTACTCACTGACAGATGTTTCGCCATACAATAGCCTTGTCAAACTGTACTATCACAAAGTAAACAAATAAATGATATTAAACTATCTGAGCGTTTTATTTTGATTTTCCTGATTAATAATGGAGTCTATAAATTGAAAATTTACATCATCAGTTGAATTATTGATTTAAATATACATATCTCCAAAAAAGTAATCGTTACCTTTATTTTTTTTAAGTAAAAAAAATGTCATTTAAATGTTTCGGATATTTAATAAATACTCCAGTTTGTTCGTATTCGTTCAAATGGAAATATTGTAAAAGTGAGCAAATATGTTACCAAAACTCCAACCTCGACTCGCCAACGTTCCCAGCAATTGAGAAGATCCAGAAATTCAATACGAGTATAACGAATATTAATAACACAAGATCTTGGTCCCCACTGCGTGTTTTCTGATTGGATCCTAGAACACACTGTATATGATGCAGAATTTTGTAACCACCACTTCGGCAGATATATCAATAAACACAATAAAAGCCTTCAAGTGCACGAAGAATAATTAATTAATTTTTGGGCTAGATGTGTTATTGGGCAGATATTTTTATAACGAGAATGCTGAAACTGTTACTGTCAATGGCAAATGCTTTCGCAGCACACTGAGATACATTTTATGGCACAGATTTGAGGATATAGATCTTGAGGATATGTTTTTAGGAGCGTATGTTCCTTAAAGGAGAGATGATGAGGATGATTGTTGATAAATAAAAACTCGTCGAAATCGGAATGTGTAAAGAGGAATTTTATTGACAGACGTCGGTATTTATAATGTTATTGAATGTGTGCAGGAATGCGCGCGCGATATATCGCCGTATCGTCTCTGCGTTTACAATACGTTTCTTGTCGCGTGTAGGTATTCATTCTATTTTGGGAGATGGCGCGAAAGATGTGTTGCTTTCTCGTTTCATCATGGAATGCGCTCTCGGTTGATAGCGAGTTGAATGACCGGCGCGTGGACTTTGTCCATTGATTGTCTCGGATTGTGAAGGTGTGCAAAGGTCGTCTCGTGGGTTCAGTGACCGCGCATACGATTGCCACATGTTCTTTCAGCAAGACGACGTTACTTGCCATACTGCAAGAGGAACAATGCCCTTATTGCAGACATTTCTTGACCGTGTCATTTCCCGACTTAGTGACATCATTTGAGCGGCAAGATCACGCGATCTAACGCTTCTAGATATTTTCTTTAGGGCTTTGCAAAGGATAGACTCGACATAAATAATCTGTTGTCAATTAACGAGCTTAAATACAGTCATAAACATCCATAGTGTGTCTTGACGCAAGGCAAATATTTAAATATCTGCCTTCTCACGGAGGATGACAACCATCGATTTTTTCAAGTTGACAACTGGGCCTTTAGACAGCCCTTAAGAATCCCGCGATGAGTCATTCCTGGCAAAGGGTCAAGGCTGATAAAAGTGGATTTATCAAATTTTAACTTTTACGTGGTAGTATATACTTGTCATATAAAATAAATGATGATGCTTCTTTTTATTTGTTGTGAAAGTTATTTTACGTTAGCGATCGATATATTTTAAAAATTAATCTACTCGACTGTTGAAGTAAACGTTTCAAATAACTGTCATCAATAACGTTACATTCGAGAAAATTCACGAGAAACTCTAGATTCATAACTTCAGTTGTTGTTTTCAGAAATTATTTTCGCAATATTTCTTAATTAAAAGGACTTTATGTCAAACGACAATTTACTGCCCCTGACAGTATTGTAGTTCAGGGAATATATAAAGCTTTAGAATAAGTTAATTTAATAATTTTGTAAAAAAAATAATATAATTCTTGAGTTTTACAGAAACGAAATTTTACTTATCTCCATAAAGTAATTAATTTAATGTGACAGAATTGTTTCAGTCTATGAAACCATTGTCAAATATTCTTTGTAATTTGCTTTGTTAACGAGAAACATGATCTGTCATTAGTAATAAGCGTGTCATTAAACATTTATTTAACGACCTGAGTGGCTTAATTGGTAAGATACCTTTCTTCCAGCCCGGGAGATGCGCATTCTTTTCCCGTTGCAATAAGTATATTTTTAAATATTGTGGTATTTCTGTTTGGTTTTAGTAAAGATTTCTTTTAAATTGTCCTGGTCAGTCGTAAAGTTGTTCCATACTTTTAAGCTTAAACAGGTTGAATTGTATACAGTAAAAGTGCAATACATATAATATATGGGTAAGTATTTATCTGATTTTATTGTCAGCGAGAAACTTTTTGACTTAGATGTAAACACGCTTGTCTACCAACAAGGGGTTTTGGAAACAAATCCTGATTCAGCACAAAATTTATTTTCAAAAAAGTAAAAAATATCTTTCTGGTTGGTTGGAAGAGATTGCCACATGGCAATAAACTCGCCAGGTTAAAAAAAAAAGTCAATCTCAATTTGCTTTAGTTTGTCGACAAGGACATGGTTAATTAGTTCCTTTGATAACACTCAACATATTTAAATTGATAATACGGACATGTTCAAGAACGTGGCTGGGAGACAATATTGTCTTCGGACCAGGAAATCAAGGTTTAAGATTAAGAAACATTGGAGTAAACAAGCAACTCACAGTTTGACATTGTACATATTGAAAATACTAGCACACATAGATATTTAACAATACGTGCGCACGTTTAGTATTATGAGTATTGTAACCAAACGAACAATTTAATCAGACTATGAGCTTGTTTTCTGCTATCGGGAATCGAATTCAAACCTTTCAGTTGGAAGACCAACATCTTAACAACTAGGTCATGTAGGTGGAAGGACATTGTTGAGTAACTTGTCAATAATATATATTCTTGTTACAGGTGCAAATATGTATAATATTGTTTCCCCACCATGTTCTTCAACATTTATGTATTAGCAATGAAGATATACTGAGGTGTACCACACCATTAATTTTAAACGGAGTTAAATGAACTTAATTTAAGGTAATCATTTTTTTAAATCATTTGGGAAAACATTTAACTATACGTTTTTTCGCTTCCGAGAAATGAAGGTTATTCAATTTGATTCTAAATGTAACAGCAAGCGTTCTTGTTTCTTATTTTTTTCATGAGTATAAAATGTAAGAGAAACAAAAGTAAATAAAGACTATCTGGTTAGCATTTTTACATAAAAGAAAATGAATTGAGATGAGCTCATTTTATGATATTAATTTACTTTTTTTTTGGGTATAAAATGTAAGAAAGCGAAAGTAAATAAAAACTATCTGGTTAGCATTTTGACATAAAATAAAAGGAATTGAGGTGAGCTCATTGTATTGTATTAATTAAACTTTTATTTTTGGTATAAAATGTAAGAAATCAAAAGTAAATAAAAACTATCTGGTTAGCATTTTAAGATGCTAACCAGAAATTTAAAATGTAAGAAATCAAAAGTAAATAAAAACTATCTGGTTTGAATTTTGACATAAAATAAAAGGAATTGAGATGAGCTCATTGTATTGTATTAATTAAACTTTTATTTTTGGTATAAAATGTAAGAAATCAAAAGTAAATAAAAACTATCTGGTTAGCATTTTAAGATGCTAACCAGAAATTTAAAATGTAAGAAATCAAAAGTAAAAAAAAACTATCTGGTTTGAATTTTTACATAAAAGAAAAGGAATTGAGGTGAGCTCATTGTTTTTTTTTTTTTTTTTTTTTTTTTTTTATTAAACAAGTAAATTATTATACAAACATTTGTTGAGGCTATACCTATGTACAAATTTATTACTTAACTAATCTTAATTATATGTTATAATTTATGAACTTATTTAATCTTATTTTCCTACATATCATTTTATTTTATTTATTCAATCTTAATATATGAGATCTTAGAAATAATTGGTGAGCTCATTGTATTGTATTAATTAAACTTTTATTTTTGGTATACAATGTAAGAAATCAAAAGTAAATAAAAACTATCTGGTTAGCATTTTTACATAAAAGAAAAGGTATTATTCATTAATTTAACTTAACATGAGAGTTATACTATTTTACATTTAAATTTAGTTATACATAAGAAAAATATTTATTAAGATATTTATTTACAATATTTAAAAAATATTTATCAATATATATATTTATTTATTTTAAAACTTTGTTGTATAGTTTAAAATACTGCAGGGTTTTTGCAAATCTTTACCAACTGGGTATATAATTATTTTACAAAGATAAGGGTATAGGATTTACACTTTTTATTTACAGAAAAAAAAACTAAACAACACAAACATACTCGTACATACCATCAAGCCGTTTTTTGTAGAAGTAGGCAGATTTCGCTTTTTACACATTCATACACCTTCTAGTACATTTCCTATGAATTCTCTAGCTTCATTCGTTTCCTTCTATCAAAATATCATTCGCTTAATCCATCCACCATACTTTCATTGGGTTTCTTCTACCATGACTTCTATTCATACTGGCACTGTTTTATTAGTCTTTATTTATTTATTCATTCTATATGCCCAAACTATGTCAGAGAGCTTTTACTCAATACATCACCCATTAGATCATATTAATCTAAAATCACTTCATTTTGTATACTGTCATTTATATATCACCGCATATATTCTTTTCAATGTACGCATTTTTTAATCATTTATTGATTCATCTCTTTCAGTATTTTTCACATCATCCTTCCCAACTAACATATATACTGTTACTGCTAAAATATTTTTGTGGACTATTATCTAAACAATTTTTATAGTGCCCGTTTCAAGAATACACGTTTTCGGGCCCCATTGACTTTGTAACTTATCGTTACACGCCGTTCGATGTCTGCTTAAATTAAAATTTTATGATTTTTGTCATTATTTATACGAGGTTAAAAGGACTTAATTGACTCTGCATTATTTATACTAAATTAAAAGGAATAAATTGACAAGGCATCTTATTAGAAGTATTGATTAAAACGGTGCTTACCAAAGCTTGCAAGAGTAAAGCCATTAAACTTTGTTGCGTTTTATTAGGTTTTTGTTGATAAGTACACAACGATACCAACGATTTGATAGAAAAACGTTTTTCAGATACTCGAAAGCTTCGTAGTCGGATAGCATATTGACGACAAAAAAATAACTGAATAAAAAAAATATAATCATTCTATTAATAAAAATATACTAAAAATATAACCATTGTGAACTTAAGGCTGATGTGTTTAGCAAGATGAAAAATAGTACTTTGAGATGGTTTGGGCGTGTAAAACGAGTTAATGAAGAAATACTGAAAAACAAATACATTTTAAATGTAAGTGGAAGCCGTATGAGCAGAATACCAAGGTAAAAATGGTTGTATCAACTGAATGGTATTTTTTAAGAAGAAAATGTAGAAAGTCAGAGACATCGAAGGAGATACAAGGTGTACTATATATACAACTAGAAGAGGCTAAGAATGAGTGTCGATAGGGAAGTCTTGAGCTCTATCCTCTCTGCCTGCCCCTCGATGAAAATGGTGGGATGGTATGTTTTTACATTATTTGATGAAATAAGCTCAAAAACTAAAAAAAAGAATATGAGTTTTATTGATACATTCTTTGAATTCTCTAGCGTTGTAGCACCTTATTTTGATCTCTGCATTCAGTTTTTAAATTGAAATAATACTGTATTATATTACACTTCAAAACAACCTGGTCTACTGCCATGTGACAATCACTTCAAACTTACCAGAGAAAAAAATGTTAGGCCATGGATATCTTCGATAGCAATTACGTCTATAATATATTAGATTTGACTATTCGCCAGATCATTGATATTTATTTTTCTACCTTAACACTTGCCTTACTGTGCTAAACAATTCCGCCAGCCACTATGCTGGACGCCCAGCGTCCAGTGAAAAATGTATGTTTTAAATTAAAATTATGCAAAATCTGCTAGGTTATTTTTTGTAATTAGCTATAAAATTATTTTATTATGTAAGTCCTGGTCACTCACTATCCATCATAGGGTGGCAAGTGTTAAACATTCATATGTCCGAAGGTTTCTATTCCAGTAATTAGTAGAGTGGTTAATCTAATGTAAACTAAAAGTTTGAGGATCTGCATATTTAACCATTTCTAAATTCTAATTAAGTTATTTGAACGCCAAGTTATAATTATGTAAATGGTGGATAAGTACCGAATCATAATTACGTTAATGGTGGAAATAAATTATAGACTGAACTGTTCAGTGTGTAGAAAAAAATAGGAAACAAACTTTTACATACATATTTTATTATGAAGTTGGAGTAACAACATAAAATGTACTCGTATTTAATTATTTGCTACAGACATGTACGAGAAGGAGTATGTACTAAATACAGGTATTTAATATATACACATTTTATTGTTAACTTACAATTTAGATTTATAAATATTTATTTCAATTATTAATTAATAAGTAACTAGTACAATGTACCCTACAACAAAAATAATAAAATAGAAAAGAGTCAGTAGTGAGTGCTCAACAAATTAAGTTTGACAGAATATACAAAAAAAAAATTACGCAATTGCGACAAAAATATTTAAAATGAAACAGGTATTAAATCGTTAAATCACATATCATCAACACAATACAGGGTCGTCCATGGGTGAACAGCCCGCACTGCGCAAAAAATACAAACACAAAAGACAAATCATTGAAAACAAAATACAAATTGAATACAAAATTTAAAAAACCGAATCAGACAGGTGCAACATCACAAATCGAGGAAAAAAAACACAAAATAGTAAAAAAAAACATAATAAATAATTAAAAAGCAGTTCAAAAAAAGGTCTTCAAAAGTCGTCGAAAGACACGCGGGATCTCACTTCAAGGCTTGGATTTTCAGAAGTTCCTTTTCAGGCACTCCTTATAAGTTAGCAAACTAACTCCAAAATTATCTGAGACCGCAGCGTACTCATTTCATTTAAGAAATATTCTAGTAGACAAGAAACCCACAGTTATTTGTACATAACAGGTTTCCTTTTTGTGTATAATTAACAATATACCAACATGCACAATGAACAGTATACCAACAAATACAATTAACAGTATACCAATAAGTACAATGAACAGTGTACCAACAAGTACAATGAAGAGTATACCAACAAGTAGAATGAAAAGTATACCAACAAGCACAATGAACAGTATACCAACAAGCATAATGAACAGTATACCAACAAGCATAATGAACAGTATACCAACAAGCACAATAAACAGTATACCAACAATCATAATGAACAGTACACCAACAAATACAATGAACATTATACCAACAAGCATATTGAGCAGTATACCAACAAAAACAATGTACAGTATATCAAAAAGCATAATGAACAGTATACCAACAAGCACAATGAACAGTATACCAACAAGCAGAATGAACAGTATACCAAAAGCATAATGAACAGTTTACCAACAAGCACAATGAACAATACACCAACAAGCATAATGAACAGTATACCAACAAGCACAATGAACAGTGTACCAACAAGCATAATGAACAGTATATCAACAAATACAATGAACAGTATACCAACAAGCACAATGAACAGTATACCAACAAGCACAATGTACAGTATACCAAAAAGCATAATGAACAGTATACCAACAAACACAATGAACAGTATACCAACAAGCATAATGATCAGTACACAAACAAGCATAACGACCAGTATACCAACAAGCACAATTAACAGTATACCAAAAATCATAATGAACAGTATACCAACAAGCACAATGAACAGTATACCAACAAGTACAATGAACAGTATACCAACAAGTACAAAAAAAAAAACAAGGGTTTTCTACAAATCGATTGAAAGAAAAATTTATCAGTAAGTGGCTTCAGATAATAATCCGGAATATAAAAACTATGTATGGTATTTTAAAGACGGAATAATTAACTAAATTACCCCTTAGCAAAACAAAAATGCGGGCACCCAATCGAAGATATGTCAGAAGGGTAAAAAAAAACACGTTGGAGTTTGGACATGTTGAACGGATGAATTATGAAATACTGACGACACAAATTTACAATGCAAACATATTTAGGAGTCGTAGTAGGGGACGAATGAGGAAAGTATGATTTGACCAAGTGAATGAAATTTTGATAGAATGAAAGCTGTGGAGAAAAATAATTAAAAGGAACAGTATGAGAAGGTAAATAGAGGTAGAAAATGCGAAAAAAGCATGGATTGATACGAAAGTTTAATGGTCTTTCCTCTGTACTCCAATAGTGAAATGATAGTATGTACATACATTTTTGTGTTAATTAAAGTTATGTATTGATTAATTTAATTTTTACAGTCCACAATACGAGTATATCGTTATAATGGAAAGGCGAATCGTCGAGTAATAAATACATAACAATGCTAAAAACACTCGATTTTGTTGATGAAGGAATCGTCTCACTAGGCTGAGCCTGGTTTCATTCCTGAATTAAACATAGCATATATAGGCTTGTTCTAAATACTGAATTCACCCCTATGCATTTCACGTTCATGCCTATCGCAAGCCATCATACACACAATAGCATCATAACCACAACGCTTTATATTTTTGCATCATTCCCTATTTGGAGACCCCCAAAACTTCCTCATTCCTTATTTATTTATATTCTCTTTCGTGTATTTATTTATTAATTATTCAGGGTAAAGTAGTGTCTTTAACATTGCATTATTAACCCGAACAAATAAGTTAATTTAAATACTAAAATTACTGAAATTAGTGTGTGACGATCTATATGGCGTAGTTAGTAATGGGCCATTTTTCATATTTCACAAAAATTTTTTTTAATGCTGACATTTAAAGGTATTCTGACACTATAATTTATCATAAGAAGTGCGAAAAGCTCAGATTTTTTAATTATTTTTTAAGACATTCGGATTTTCAGTGCGGCATAGCTATAAGGCATTTTAAATAAGATGACAAATTTTAAATGTCTTAATAAATACTGAATTCTTATATGTATAAATTTATTCCACAAGTAAGGCTAAAGTTTTACATGCGTCACTTCCTTCCGTGGTTGCAGTCCTAAGACTGGTTTGCAGCAATTTGAACTCTTCTCCTCCATTCCCCCCTGTCCTGTGCGGCTCTCTTTAAGTCTGTATATGTTGAGCAGCGCACGTCCACCAACAGGTCCTCCAGGTACTCTCGGCGTGGGCGTCCCCTAGAGTTTGTCCCCTCGGTCATACCCTCTATTATGGCATGCAAGAGGCCCTCTTGTCGTATTATATGACCGATCCATCTTGCACGCCTTTCGGACAGGATCCTGAGCAGGTGCCTTCCTCCTTCGATTCGTTGGAGAACCTCTTCATTTGTGATGCGGTCTCTCCAGGAAATTCCTAATAGTCTTCTATAGGACCACATCTCGTCTATCTCTTTCGGATTATATATAAAACAATGAATTCAGAAACATTAGATATACACAAAATATGAAATAACACATCTCCGCATAGATATTTTCGAATTCTAAGGCGCCCGTTACACGGTCAATCTGGATCGCAATCCGTGATCGCCGATCAATGATCGCGGTCAAGATTGACCGTGTAATGAGCGGATTGATGGATTGATCAATCGGATCGCAATCCGTGATCGCCGATTTGGACCGCGGATTGCGATCCAGATTGACCGTGTAACGGGCGCCTAAGAAATATTCGTATGAAATTAATATCTTTCTATAAATATACCACACACACTTTTGATATGAGTGGTCCATAGTAAACACTACTCTCGTAACAAACTAGGACCATTTTGCCTAAAGAGAGCATTGGGATAGGAGGTAAAAACTCTTGTAACAGATAATTTGCGGGAAAACAAAGTTATTTATTGTTAAATTTCACAAAGTTCAAGCCAAAACGTTTGATAATTTATCATCGAATTAAAAATCTAATGCCCTCACAAATATTGTGATAAAAGAACATGCGAAGTCATTGAGAAAACACAATGCCTGATTTGACAAAGAAAACAAGCTATTACTCGTGATTTAGTATAATTGTCAGTCATCACACCCGTGCGTGTATTGTTTGATTGTATGCAAGCTGTTGCACTTCATCAAGCATATATTCTTGTCAAATTATAGCCAAAATTCAAAGTGGTCAACAGCAAATATTAACTTCTAAAAAATCTCAAAGTTTAAGGACTTAAAATTTGAATCAATTCTATAACAAATATTTATTTTAAACGTATTTCAAAAAAGAAAACAATTTTGCTAGTTTTATCGACTGCTTTCTTTGATTAGGTTGTTTTTTACAAACCGCTATTTTTGTGTTGATTTATAGTGCTATAAGGATATATGATAACTAACTTATAAGCTATAGAAATATATAAATTTAGTAGCAAAATTATTTAGAAGTTTCCATTTGCAGAAGACCATGACCTGATATGAATGTCGGTGATACTAGTCGGTGATACTGATATGAATGTCGGTGATACTAGTCGGTGATACTTATATGAATGTCGGTGATACTAGTAGGTGATACTGATATGAATGTCGGTGATACTAGTCGGTGATACTTATATGAATGTCGGTGATACTAGTTGGTGATACTGATATGAATGTCGGTGATACTAGTCGGTGATACTTATATGAATGTCGGTGATACTAGTCGGTGATACTGATATGAATGTCGGTGATACTAGTCGGTGATACTTATATGAATGTCGGTGATACTAGTTGGTGATACTGATATGAATGTCGGTGATACTAGTCGGTGATACTGATATGAATGTCGGTGATACTAGTCGGTGATACTGATATGAATGTCGGTGATACTAGTCGGTGATACTGATATGAATGTCGGTGATACTAGTCGGTGATACTTATATGAATGTCGGTGATACTAGTTGGTGATACTGATATGAATGTCGGTGATACTAGTCGGTGATACTGATATGAATGCCGGTGATACTAGTCGGTGATACTGATATGAATGTCGGTGATACTAGTCGGTGATACTGATATGAATGTCGGTGATACTAGTCGGTGATACTGATATAAATGTCGGTGATACTAGTCGGTGATACTGATATGAATGTCGGTGATACTAGTCGGTGATACTGATATGAATGTCGGTGATACTAGTCGGTGATACTGATATGAATGTCGGTGATACTAAAAGCAGTGAGCTTTAGAAGAAATTTAGTGGGAAGACTGTGAATTACGAGAAGATCAATTTTCGTATTTTTATTAAACGAAGTGATAAGAGATGAATGTGACCTGAAGGTTGATGTGTTGAGAAAGATGAAGAAGAGCATCTACCATAGATGGTTTGAGCATGTAGACTGAATGAATGAAGAAAATCTAACAAAAAATTACAGTGCAAACGTGTGTAGAAGGCATGGTAGAGGAAGACCAAGAAAAGTATTGTTGAGTCATATCTTGAAAAAAGGAAACGTTAAAAGTCAGATAAACTGTAGGAATCGTATGAAAAGGTCCCCGAATGTAGAAAAGGCGAAAGATGAAGGGCAAGATAGGAAAGTCTGGCGCTCTGTCCTTTCTTCCTACCCCGGCAGGAAAATGTCACGATGGTATACACGAAGTACAAATAGTAAAATTAAAATGTGTTTATTCTTTCGCAGTTTTGATAAAATAATATATTTTATCTGTCTTTTTACGTAACATATATTACACAAATGTGTAAGGATTGAAAACTGTTAAATGTCCTTTTCAACATAGGTATTTATTTTGTTTTATTCCTCCCTGAAAAAAAAAAACTTATTCCCAAGTAAAGAGCAATTGTGACACAACTATTACAAGCAATAATAATAAATTATAAACGGTTGTCGATTAAGAAAGAAAACAAAGACATCGCCCCTCCCCGAACAGTACTGTGTAGGGGGTGGCCGGCTAATATGGCGAGGACACATGAAATATACCGCTAGTACCTCCACCCACCCCCAGCCTTAACCAACCCTTGCAGTAAATAAATACGGAGCTGATTTGTACAAAGGGTAGCGGCTAGCGGGGCTTGACGATATCACTCGAGGGGGCTTGGGGAAAGATTGTTAAGGCGCCGAGATCCTTTCAAGGAGTTGATTAAATTAGTCTTTCGAATGATTGTTTTTGATTCTGTCTTGAATAAAATATTTGTATACCTTACCAAGGAACCTTTGCCTATTTACGATACCTATGTACTTTTGATAAGCTACCGGTCTTTTCATTCAACTTTTCTAGCTTCAAGTCAGCTAACAAATTATTTTAATAATAATTAATACGGTAATAGTTCATGTTACAGTGCTTTCGCAGAAATACACTTTGTATTTTTATCATAAAATAAACAAAACACTGCTTTGTTTTATTAAGCGCAGGTCTCTTAAAGCTGGAAGGTATCACAAAACAAAATGAACATGAATATATAAATATTATATTTACAGCAGTTATCAGTATAAACTATATAAAAAGAACATCTTAATTGAACATTTAAAGCATTTTAAAAGTGATTTGATAAGATAAATTCTTACAATTTTAAAATATAAGGTTCATTTAAATATATCATCCTTGTCAGTAAGTCATGCGCCTATTGGGTTAGGCAGAGAGAACATATTTCTACTTAGTTCTACCCTGGAACGCATCTTTCCCATCTGTCATATACGCACACATCGGTATATATTATATAAATTCTTCTATTATAAAGGTACTGCAGTTTTCTTTTTTAAGAATTTGATCCTGCTACGATTTTCAAGGTATTTTCAAACTTCTAGTCTATTCGATACTATTTGTATAAATTATTTTAGTATTTTTCATCATTCTTTTTACATAGCTGAACCATTTCAACGTCTAAATTCACATAAGAAATACAATCATGGACGAACAATTGATGTATTTTAGTGAATTGTTTCACTTTAAGAATGCGATACTTCCCCACCTTCATACATGTATTATAAAAATAAGTTGAAAAAAATATAAAATCTGTTTATAGCAACATACTGTACCCAGCGGTAAATAATACACATCGGGCTTAAGAAATTAACTGTACGCCATAATCGGCTAACTTTGGCTTTGTGGAGCGTCGTTTCTGTCATTTATACAAGTATTCCGTTGCGATTTGTCAACCGTCGTCAAGCGTTCTAGGCTGTGGTCGCGTCCACTTCAAAGTATATGAGTGACAGAGATGACGCTCTACAAAACCGAAGTTAGCCGATTATGGTCGACAGTATCTTTCTTAAGCCCGGCGTGTATTACTTACCGCCGGGTACTGTACGTATATTTCCCGATACGTAAATAAAAACACGTAATTTTTTTATAATATTATGCGAATATAGTCCAAAATATAACCCTATGGTTATTGCGCTACACCCAGGTGTTGCGGATGTGATTCCGTCAGTATTTACTTGGAAACTTTTTCAATTGAGTTTGTTATTCTGGCTTTTTGTAAATAGAAAATCAATACAAACGAGTCTTCTTGAAGTTAAGGGTGATATGAAAAAAAATTTTTTTTTAAACAATATTAAATCGAGGAAAAACGGTGACGAGGCAAATCCTCTTGACTGACCGACAAAGTAAAGGATGTCATTGACTTGTTGCTGCTATCCGGAGAGTGGATGTCAAATGTATAAAACTACATTATTTTAAATTTTATTCGAAAGACATTTTGCTGAGCTATTGAAATATGTTACTCAAAAATGGTTTCCCTTCAAATGATATGTCAATAACACAATTTTGAATTTAGATCGAGGTTGGGCTCTATACGTATAAATATATGTAAGTATGAATATAAATACACGTATATCTCTCTAAGATTAAATAATGTAAAAAATGTGGGCATTTGATTTTGTTGGCAAAAGGAAAAATGATGCTATAAACCAAACATTTTTGTTTTAAAGAATCACAGTATATGTTATGTAGCACAATATTCACTACTCATAAACTCTAGTTTCTTTTTTGTGAACCCGTCTGAACGTTTTGTTATAATTATCTATGAGTGATTCATTTTATTTATTTTAAATATCAACATTATCTGAGAATAAATATTGTGAAAGTCTTGGTGATAGAAAAGTGTTAAAAAAAATTAATGCAATGCATGGGGGAGTTATGAGAGATAAGAGTAAGTTGAAAAATATTGCTATTATGGAAACATAGTATTTTCTCAGATGAGAGAAGAGTTACGAGGGATATCGAATGGCGTATAGCGGTAGAAAACAATAGGCGTGTAGCGTGAATCACTGAAAAATATATACTCGAACCAGATAATGTCAAAATCTGCTAATATTATAGCCCACCAGAGTATTTTGGAACTCACTTTGATATATGGAAGTGAAACGATGGAAAAGACTGAAAAGAACGGAATAAATGCGTGTAGTCATAAGAATACATTGAAGACAGAGTATGACAGAATACGAAATGAAAAAGGGATAAATGTGAACTCAAAGCTGATGTTTTGAGTAAGATACACACAAGAGCACTCTGAGATTATTTGGACACATGGAACGAATAAATGAAGAAATACTAACAAAACTAATGAAGAATGGAAATGTAGTGGAAGGCATGGAGAAGACTAAGGAGTATGATTGGATCAATTGAATAATATTTTGAAAGAAGGAAAAGTTAGAAAGAAAGAAAATTGTATGAGCTTTATGAGAAAGTGTGTAGATATGGAAGAGACCCAATATTTGTTGCATAACCTGTCCCCCCAACAGAAAACAGCCCAATGATATATATCATATGGTATGTATGTTTAACCTTTCCCTTCCTGTGCTAAAAAAATACGCGCGTTCCGGTGGTGTGTATTCAATACACATCAATACACATGTAAAAATAAAATGAGCGTTTTAAAATAAAAATATTCATAGCCAATCTATTAATTAAATTTGAAACAAATGATAATAATTGAAATTTAATTGCTGAAAACATGAAAAAAACAAAACGGGCAAAGCGACCACCTGAAATGAAAGCTCGCGAGCTACTGAAGCGAGCGAACTGAGATTCTATTTTTGCGTTCCCGTATACCGAAGTAGAGTGAAAGTGAGATGTGAACAGCGTCGCTACCTCACCCATACGGGTTTTTTAGAATGAATATACCTACGTCACACACTGGCACACGTTTGATTGTATTGGTGAATTTATTCCCGATTTTCACAAAATATCTCTGATGTGGCCGATAAGTGCTAATTATTATTAGTATTATTTGTTTCATTCAATGCGTAAATGTATTACGGAGGAATACCTAAAATCGGAACCCAGTATTTATTATATTTATAGAGATATTAACGTTTTAGAAGCAATGCGTACTAGTTACACATCACAGGGAAGGAAGGGTTAAACATTATGATGAAGGGTCAGTTCTGTGTACCTTTTGGAATGTACAATATGATAACGATGATATACCTTTACAAATGTTTATTTTCAACATTCTTGACTTGACGTTAGGTATATATGTAACATCTCTTACACTGTTTTCTTCCTGGTCGCCAGATTTTTTATTAACGACAAACGGACCATGGAAAATAAGATTACATATCAAGAAAACGCACAGATACTCCTCGACTCCCTAACCATAAATATCCCACCAGACGGCGAGGCTGCGAAGGGTTAGGTTCTGTCCACAGCCGGCACTCTATCTATAGATTCAATAATTTAGCATTGTCCATTTCTAGTTTCAATTTCATTTAAAATCTTGGTCACCAGAGTAACAACGGCTAGGTACTCTATTTTTTTTTATATAAAATTAATAAAATCCTAGATTCCAAAGTTGGTCGGTCTGAAGTCTAAGCGTTGGCCGGCTTGTTATGTGGGCCGCGTTATACTGTGTGTTGATTTACTTCCAAAATGATTTTATTTTCCGATAGGGCGGCGTATTATGGTAGGATTTTTGTCATTTCTGATCCCATAACACGAGATGGTCTGTATCTAAGTGTTAGATATGGGTGGCATGTGCAGGTTCAGGAAACACTTGAAAATAACCCTTTTTGGGAGATTTAATAAATATTTATGATTATATATGAACACTACACATATACGAGTATGTATACACACTTTTACACTGTGTCGTTAACTTGAACTTGCTTCAGGAATTTGTTATTCAATGCATTAGTAAGGATGTTAAGGATAAAAAATAATTTTATTTCCATCAAGGCAGTACATATTTCTATTGCCATCGTTATGTGATGATCTATCTAGATTAAGAGTTCCCAAACTTTTTTCAACCGCAGACCCCTTTACCAAAAACTTTTAAAACCGTCGACCCCCTAGTCATTTATTAAACTTACTCAAATTAATAAGTTTGTACAGTACTCGATATTAAATATTTCACTAGATATCAAACTTTTCATTTTAATCTCTTGTAATTAAGGATTGAAAAATATATAAGGACTACGGATTATGGCATTATCTTGTGCAACATTTAATATTGAAATCTGTGCTGACGAAAATTAAAACAAAAAAACACGAACAGAGTTTTTTTTAATTTTTGACATTTATGAAATAAATATGTAAATTTAAAATAAATATAAATATTGACAAATATTCTTAATTAGATACCTATTCGAATCATAGATATTTTGAAGTAGTAACAAACAAATAGCAGTAGTAAGGGGGTCTATTTTTGTTGTCGTCGACTCCCAATTTTTTTTATTGAAACTATCGATCCCTAGATAAATCAAATCGACCCCAGAGGGTCGATATCGACAACTTGATCTAGATGAACGTTTGCCGAATAGATGAACCATTGCATATCCCTCTCGTTCTTCAAACCTAACGCCAATGAACTTTATTATGAAGACTTATCAAATATAAAGTTTATGATCTAAAACCTGCAACAGTTGATATATTGAGAACAACCATTAAAAGAGAATGCGCCCAAATACCAAAATAAATTATTCTCGATGTTTGCGATTTCACGTTATTAACAGTACATGGAACAAAACGGCCGTCAATCGAGCACTTGTGACAGCGTAACAATTATACGTAAATCTTCTTTCATACCTTAATAAATATTGAGTTAATAATTATTCAAAGTGTGTACACATTTTTTAGGACAACTGTATTCTACACTCTATTTCATGTCGAATGCGTTACTATATTTTCATCAGAAAACCTCGAAAGGCTTATTTGTAGTTGTATTGTATTTTATTATACTTTCATTGTATACAATACAACTAAGAGGGTATATTGCCGTGTAGAAATCTCTTCCAACTAACGAAAGAGGTGTTTAACAAACTTTAAAGGACCCTGATTTATCTGAAACTTTTCTCTGAAAAAAGGAGATTCACTGATTTCTCTGAAACTTCGCATGTTGGCGATTACTGGATGACGTTTCGGTGATGTCACTCTCACTAGCAACTTGCCATATCATGCTTTAAGAAGCGACTGAAAACAACTCTTAATTTCTAGTCAGTAAAATAACGTATTTCATTCCCGATTTTTCCTTACCTCTCCACCATCCCTTCCTTTCCTTTTGATTGATGATATCTCGATTTAAATGAAAAATAATGTTCGGGTGATTGTCCGTCTTTGTGGGGTTCGTGGGCATATGCTCACGTATGTGTTTATGAATTTCATGGAAATGGATAGTCATTTGAATGATTTATGCAACCATCTAACTTGCATAATTTACTTTTGTCTGGTTGGCTGTAAGAGATGGCCTTAACCTCGCCACATTGTATTTGCAATAAAAGTGTTAAATAAAATAAATAAATAAATAACTTGTCACATCACTAGTAACGTGTCACATCACTAGCTACGTGTCACATAACTAGTCGACTTGGCAGCTATTTTGTGTCCTGTCACTGGTCTATTGTTATAATCGTGTGGAGTCTCAAATAAACGTTGTTCAATCCGAACAATCATTTATTATCAATAAAATAACATAAAATGTTTCATCTTTAACTGATTCTCTGTTTATTGTACCTATAATGTGTGTTTTAGGTTTTTTGTCTATACAGTGTATTTTGGATTTCTCTGTAAGAGGCCTCTTTGACTATAAAAAATACTTGTTTTATAACAAATAATTGGCTAAACTGCATCGGAGTTTTTAGAAATAAATATATTAAGGTCGAAATTTGTTTAAAATAAGAATCATTAACAAAGTAAACCAAAATAATAATATATAGTATATAATATAATTTTCAAATCCCACATGATTTACATAAAAGAGAAATGTGATAAAACATATACCAGATTATTCAGTATCACGGAACTGCGAGTAAAAAAGGCGGATACGGTATTATGAATATTTGTTCCTTTTGCACCATAAATAATTCATTTTACCTGTCTACACATTGATAATATATTATATTAGCGTTTTTTCATGCCCATATAATTTTCAGCTTTTAACATAAATGAGGTAAAACGTGTTTATTTTTCATCCACGCATATTTTGCGGGCGTTCCCGCTAATTCCCAAGGGCGCATAAATATGTCGATACCCGACGAAGCGTTAAGGCTTTTTTATTTTCGCGTTCATTTGCGAACAAACAGCTCCGGGATGAAAGTGCGGGAAAGTTTCGCGATATTTGATGATCGCTCCATCTTGTGATTAATCAATTTTAGATGAAGGAAACAAATAGGAACTCACCCTCGAACGCGTTTTGAATATTATTACATTCCTTAGGGATATTTTTTGCATTATTAAATGCAAAAATACCGACTATCAACACTGACAGCGTAACTTTTGGAAAACCAGTTTTTTTTATTTATTGGAGCAGGCAGAGAGGATAAATTACTAAACTTTCCTTCACTCATCCCCATCCATACATCATCAGCTGCCTAATGTTCACCTCTCCATTCTTTCAATTGGTATAACACCTCTTTTTTCGGTCTTCCTCTACCACAGCTCCCATCTATGCTTGCATTATCAATTTATTTCATCAGTCTTTCATCACACACCTGTTCAAAATGTTAAAAAAAACTTAATGTGTTCTTTTTACCCTATTAAACATTAGTTTTAGCTCACATTCATCTTAAATTATGACAATTCTACTTCTGTCATACATCGACAATTCTACTTCCGTCTCACCACATATTTTTTGCAATAAATGCATTTTAATTGCATTTGCTTGGCTCCCTTTATTCATTTTCATGTCCATGTTGCACTCCCATATACCACTAATTAATAATATAGTATTTTGAACCATTATTTTTAGCAGATTTTGGTATTTAATTGCCCCATTGACTGTTTCCTATAACAAATCACCATCAATATATAGATTTACTTTTTTTAAAGGACGCCGGATTGATCAGTCTTCAAAAGAAGACGACAATTACCTATGTTGATAGTTTGCGATTTCATAGGATTAATTAGCAAACCATTTCCCGTAGACGCTTGCTTAAATCATCGCGACTCATGAAATCCGCAGCAGTAAATATATCTCTTGGGCAAAAACTTGTATTACGATAAGACAACTTAACTCACTGCTTGCGTCCATGTAAATACCTCTCGATATTTAAATATTTCATGCGCTCCAGTAGCAACTCAGAATTGACCGAGATAAATGCACCGCTGAAATCAAGCAGAGTAAGGGACATAAACTACCCCTTGTTCATAGCGAGCCTGTCACCATCACTGATTTTGATTAATGCAGTTGTCGTGAAACCCAACTGCAATGGATTCAAGGAATTATTAGTAGATACATGATTCATGAATTGATTATAGAGATGCATGACCTCGTGGTAATCCATTGGACTTCCGTGCGGAAGGTCGCTGGTTCGAGCCCCGCGCTGAGTTACTCCCCTTGAATGACACAGGCATTTTTACGCCTAGTATCAAGTATACTTGTGCTTTCAATAATATATGTTCTTTAAAAAAACTTTAAATTTACTTAGATATAGCAATTTCAGCAAACTCCGTACAAAAATCAGAATTTAAAAAAAACTGGGAAAGGTTTTAATGATATTGATTAGGTCTGTAAGTGTTTATATAAGTGAATGGAAAAATTACTTAGTCCTGCAAGTTGTCAAATTTTTTAAGGAAATTCTTTTTTACTGTGTCAAATCACTCTTGTGGTTTTTTTTCTTTGCTTTTGTTAAAAAGCAGCAATTAGCGAAAAAAAAAACAACTAATTTGGTTCTATCTACAATTACGCTAAAGAAATTTGCTCGAGCAAATAGTTAACAATGACCGAAAATGCGTTAAACTATTATCTTTCATAATAATATACATTTTGCATGTTTGGAATAAGGATAGTAAAATTTGATCCTAACGACATATGTTTATCCGAGAAACACGATAGTGTTATTTACAAGACAAAATGTTAACTACCCGTGGGGTACAAAATACTCTACAATATAATTTCCTTCTTAACACATGTAATAAAATAAGGCTGAAAAAATTAAATAATAAACACAAATGAAAAATGCGACTAATGTGATAAGTTGTGGGGGAGAATGAGATGGGAATAACAGGGGCTAAGAATGGGAGCAGACTTATTATCTTAATCCTCCTGAAAAACAGATTTCAGCTTCAAAATTAAAACTAATCCCGTTGCAATGTCAACTTCAGCAGCTTGCCAGACCTTTTTGAGACCCTGAATAAAGCTTAATATCCATTTTACTTAGTATATTATTTAGACATGTCACATTCCCTCGCCAACAATAAGCTCAGTCGGTGGGAATATGACAGAGCTGAAATATTTGTTTCAAAGGAAATGTTTTCAGGTAAAGTGTTTTTTGACATGCGTCCGAGACAGAACCCTATATGGTGGGACGTAAAGTAACGTGATTCATTCATTTAATTTATTTGTAAAATATCCTGCAATGAAAAATATATAAAATATGAATAAATATGTATGAAATAAATGACGCGTGAGAAAGAGGTAAGTCGAAGAAAAATGAAAGGATATCGGTGACTAAAAAATATCAAAGATAACGTAAGAAGTGCGAAATACCGAATAATTTGAAGGTTAGTTTGAACAGATTGCCGTTTGGCAATAAGCCCATCAGATTGTGTAACAATGAAGTTGAATAAATAATAAAATTAAGTATGAGCGTGGGTGAGATAAAAGCTTGTTTGTAGGCAAGTGTGGAGATCTGTCTTCTTCGCCTATCCCAAAAGTAACATGGCGTTATGATATATACACATAACATATGTAATATACGGTAGACAACTTGTATAATATATGAACAATTACCTAAACTACTTTATAGTTCGGAAATTCTAGGATGAGTCCTGTGACAGCTCACAAATTAGCCTTAACACAACCTTATGTAATGTATTTACCTAAATAAATGGCTATTTATTAGAATTGAGGCTTATATTAAAGTTGATAAAATAATTAAAATTACTGAACATCGTTACAAGGTTGTATTGGGGCAAATTTGTGAGCTGTCACAGGACTCATCCTAGAATTTCCGAACTATAGTACAATCTCCTGGCTAGAAGAGAAGTGGCTTACCAACCAATCCAACGAGGTCGTCAAATACTCGTTTGTATTTCCCAAATATACGAGTACACATACACGTACCTCCTTGTCAACACTTTTACTTCCATATGTGGTGTGTCGATGTATGACAGACTTCTAAACGTATTATTAAGGATGAAAGTAAACTTCAGACTTCTTTTTCAAGTTCGGTAAAAATAGTACATAAAGGTGGTTTAGATATGGTGTAAGAAGATTGGCGAAAAATTGAATTAAAAAGTTGACAGTGTAATTAAAGAAATTGAGAAAAGAATGGTTGAATCAAGCGAATAAACAAATAATGGTTATATAAGAAACTGTATGAAAATATGGAAATAGTATGATGGTGTGTAGGTAGGAAAATTATATTAAAAAAAGAACTCGTATAAAAAATCTTTAGAACCAGCTCTGTTAAAAACTATAGAACTTCGAAGCAAGCAAGAGTTATTGTCGGAGATGTAAATACGGAGATAAGGAATAGTCGTGAAAGATTTATACGAGTTGAGGAAACTTGAATAAATTAAATTTGATTCGTCAAAATATAGGCGAACTGCTGAGAATCGTGATATTCTATTCCATTTAGCCATCCAATTGTAAATCGAGATGATATAAATATATTTTTGACATGGGTTTCAAGGATGGAACTTTGTTGGAAGTTATCCAAGATTGACAATCTCTAATAATCCGCTGATTGATAAGATTTCTGTTCGGAAATATTACGTGAATCACCGTCGGAGACATATCCAAGAGCTTCTCAGCTCAGCCGAGTGGAAACTGAGCTCATGTCTGACGCAGATGATTTCTCTAGTGGATGACAAAAATATTCCCTTAACTGGTAAAAGTGTTGGTGTACTCACAAGTCAAGTAAAATATTTAATTAACAAATGTTATGTCGGTGATAATGCATGACACGTAATTTATATATGTGGTTTTTTTTTGTACACAGTTGTTTATTTTATGACTCGCATATTATTTCCATGATTCGTTTATTTTATAACCACCGAGTCGTTAAAATGTATGACTCGTAATTAATGGAAGTGTTATTTGTATAAACTTAAATATATTATAACTCTTATACTTTATGTATAATTAATTTATTTTCTAACTGTTTTATTATTGTACGAATTGTAATTTGAGGAGGTAACATTAAAAAAGGATCATGCCCGTCGGATACAAAAAATGAGTTGATAAAGCAGATTTCTTTTTTATCGATGGTACGGAGCCGTTTAACATTTTCATTTAAATGAAACAAGCATATAAATCATTTTAAAATCATAATAAAGAAACAGTATTTTTATTAAAAAATAATCTTGTCCTGGCTTCAAACCAATCAAAAAAGATCCGAATTGACCAATCATAGCTTTCCGATTGTATCTAACTTCACACCTGTTTACCAGCAACTGTCAGTTTTAAATCGTATGTGCAGTGTAATGTCATTATACTACTTTATCTACCTACATATATTTATAGTTTTATAGTAATATTTCTTCTTATTTTGTAACATTTTACTTATTTTATTGGATTAAAATAAAAATAAATTACTCTACCCAATATTTTTTTTATTATTTTTTTGCAACATCTGCAAAATATTTTTTGAAATCGAACAAAAAACATCATGTCCCAGACCTGTTCAATAAAAAAAAGATTAAAGTAGAATGGTTTACTCAAAAAGGAACATGTTCATATTTTAAATTAGAATAAATATTTTAATTATTATGATTCGATTTTAAGCAACAAATCAAGTCCCCTTAAGCGGTTTTAAGAATTTTAGATACTTTTACAATTAATGTTTAGGAGCTCGGTCCTTAAGGGAAGAGATGATGATGATTGGTTGATAAATAAAACTCGTTAGATCGCAATGCGGAAAAAGAGAGATTTTATTAGTAACGTAGGTATTTATATCATTTTAGAATGTGCGCGGGAATGCGCTCGCGATATGCCTACGTCTCGTTTCTGCGAATGCAAAAACGATTAATGTTGTATGTAGGTATCATTCAAATACGGAACTGGCGAGACAAGCGTGGTGCGGTCTCGCTCTAGTATGGAATGCGGTTCGCTCCGGGCTATGGGTTGAATGGCCGGCGTGTGAACTTTGGACTTGTTTATTTAGATTTGTCGAGGAATGCAAAGGTCACTTCATCGGTCATTGACCGTTATTGATAATCTATGACTCGTAATTTATATACATGTTTTTTTTTGTAAACAGTTGTTTGTTTAAGCTCTAATATTTTACCTATAACGTTGTTGATAATGCACGACTCTTGATTTATAAAAGTTTTTTTTTAATATTGTTTATTTTAAAACTCTTATATTTATCAGTTAATCGTGTATTTAATAACTGTCGTATTTTTGATAATGTACTTTGATTGTAATTTATGTGTTTTTGCCTTAACTTGTTTATTTTAGAACTTATAAAAAATATTTATGAACGTTCGTATTATTGTTCATACTATACATAATATGTGACTAGTACGTGATTCCAAATATTGCAAGTGTTATGGAGGGAAATAATACAACCTTAAAAACCTATGCAAGGAATAAACATATAAATAAAATATAAGTTTTTAATCCTTTCTTCTAAAAAAGTTTTAAAGTTAGAAAAAAAGGTACGTAATATGTTTTGAGTAGTTTGCAGTTCTTTTTATTAGTTGTATAACGTCTTTCAGATTGTTGTACGGCGTGGTTTGCCTTATACATGGTTCACCATGGTGATGTTGACTACAAACCAGCCCTGAAGATGATAACTGCAATGTTTTCAAAACATCGGCATTATAAGCCAAACCATGAGGTACAACATTCCAAAATACCTTATACAAATTTAACGTTATCACAAATATTTCCTTGAAAACCATTGAAATCGAATTAATTTATATTTCATACTAATTGTAGCAGTGGGAGACTGCTACATAGAAATATATAATCCAGTGAAGAAAAATTTAAAAATGTTTTATAAAAGTAATATTTCCTCCTATTTATGGTTGAAAATCGAAACATAATTCATTTAATATTTTTCGTTTGAACGAAGGGTATCATAATATACATAGGGACTACACGACTTCGTTATAATTACAGTCCAGGGGCGAGGGTTAAAAATGCCCCTCTATCGGATATTTTTATTTCCCAACAGCTCAGTGGGGACACTCGATGCGTTATTAGACCTATCAAATGTTATTGTTATTTATGGGCTGAGTGTAACCATTTTCAGTTGTGAATGCAAAAAGGAAGAAAATGATTTTAAGTTCCATTTATAATGGATACAATGTATGGTCGATTTTAAGCATTACATTTTTTTCAATGTATGAATCGAAATGTAGAGTACGCGTGAATATAATAAACATTTAAGATACCAAAGTATAAATATTATAATATTACCATAATTCAACGAAATTACTGCATCATTGGTTTGTCCTTACAGAACACCTTCCATCTTCTGCCAACCCTCTTGAAAACCGTTGTTAATTATTATTAACAATAAAATTTTACAACAATACAATTATGCCTGAAAAGTTATTAACTGAGCGTTCAGTATTTTTTCTGTTATATGTGAAAAAAAATTGAGAGATTTGTGTGAATTTTTTCTATGGAACATGTGTTTTTAAAATAACACTGGCCATATATTAAAACAAAATATATTTCGAAATCTTTCTAGACTGGCAGTGAATTCGTAATAAGCCCATACATAATGAAAAACATCCATATATATTGCAACGCGAATCAAATTGGATGGATATTTAAATATTTTATGAATTTTTGTTTTTCATTGTATTTTGTATAATAATATTTACCTTCACTTCAATTTCAACAGAAAACATTGCATTTTTATAAAAAAATACTTCGAAATCGAGTTGTTTTTTTAATGTTATTTTTTATTATGTAAATACGTGTCTTAAATACGTAGCACCAAATAAACACAAGAGATAAATATCACTTCATTCCGTATTCTGTCATATATTGACACTCCATGTATTCTTCTCAATGCACGCATTAATTAAACATTTATTCGAGTCAATTTAATTTCTACGCCTTTCACGCACATTTGCACTGTATATGTGTTTTTTATGTCTTAGTTTTATTGTTTTTTATTCATATTTGTTATCTCTGTTTCTCCAGGTCTTGTTGAGTCACTTTATACGTAAAAAAATACTACGCTACGAGTCATTTTTCTTCTCCCATGATATCGAATCTTAACACATTCACTGCGATATGTATTTATAGAATAGTGTAGAGGTACTGAAAAAAAATATATTTTCGAAACCTTAAAATCTTACGGAATTTTCGAAATCTTAAAATCTTACGGAAACCTTAAAATCTTAAAATATTCGGTACCATACAAACAAAGAGAATCGAATGACGAGCAACGGGCGTCATCAGCGTCTCTACGGGCGTCATCGGCGTCTTTAGCAGCGAACGTGTTAAGTCCGTCGTCACTACTATTCTATTCACACTCGGGTGTGTCGTCACCAGAGAAAGAGTCCCTATGTCATGTATCTCTCTACTGCCAGCACATGTTAATCTTATATTCTTATCTCATTCACCCTCAATATATTATGCATGTACCACTTATCTAAGAACCTATTTGGAATTATCTGTAACACGGTATATTCACCAAAACCGATGTTATCTTATCCACATTCAAATAAATATTATAAGTTATATCAATACCCTTGTCAAGCTTATCATGTACTAGATTTAGCGTTATTACTTTAGTGTCGACCTACTCGATGTTTTATTTTTTAGTTTACTATCTCGCTGGCGGTTATCTCCCCAAATTCAATAAAGATTTAATATCACTAAATGGGAGAAGCTGCGACGAGATATAAATCACTGATGTTGATTTGACAGGATAACATACCCTACGCTTTCCTCTCTAATCTATTGAAGGGTCATGGAATAGTTATCTTTGCTTTAAATAAGACGTCATATCTGAGGCAGAATCATTATTCTTAAAGCCGCCAAGATGTTAACATCATCCTTATTATATAATACTGTTAATATTATACTTCAAATGTAATTCAACTTTTATAGAAATAAAACTACACGTTGAAATTCTAAAAGTGTTTTCGTTGCAAAAGGCCATAACACCTATGGGCAGTTCCTTTTTCGTTACTGCTCATAAAAAATAAAGAAAAAATCGATTTTCTCGTGTAGATTGCGTTGGATGGGGACTAATTTGGTCCCCCGTAACAGCGTGGTAGCTGGTGGAGTCGAACTCTCTGTTTTCTCTGTTTACCCAACCTTTAGCCTTTCGTGATAATATGTGGCATTAAATTACATTCAATGTATTTCTATATTCAAGTACGGTTTAAGAAACAAACGTATGATATATGCATATATAGAGAAAATATAAGCGAATTTTTAAGAAACACTATGGACAAAAAGAAAAATGGAAATGTACATGAATATAATAACTGTCGGAAAAAGTGTAAACATATTTCAAACCAGGCTCCTCGTATCGACTGTTATGGCACTCGCGAGAGGAAAATATTTTATATATATATGGACAGGCTGTCTAAAGTTTCGTGTATTATTTTCAAGTGATGGATAGCTTGTTCGGAGTTTCGGTCCGATGGTAGGACACCTTACTCCTTCATCGGATAAGTTCTGACTGTTAAGATATTTATTGGAAATTTTTGGATCTTTTTGGGAATCGGGAAAGGATAGGTTTGTGGTAATTGTTTTGATTTTATAAATGATTATGAGAAATTATAAACGATTAAATACATATATAAATATGATGATATATACATAATATTAAATACAAATATACATAAATTTGTGTCGTCACACACTGTTTTATATTGAATGGGTGAAAAAAAAAAAAAAAAAAAAAATAATAATAATGATGGTGAATGAATTATAAGAATGAATATAGTATATGTAGATAAGTAAATGAGTGGGGAAACGTGTGTGACTTTTATAAATATATTAAGGTGTAGAAAATGTTTGTTGTAGGTGAGAAATGCGGTTGCCTATGGGGGTAAACTGTCTGCCGGAGGAATTATCGATGATGGGGTGTTCAGAGTGACAATCGGGGGGTCATTTGGGGGGATGATTAGAGTTAAAGAGGGGGGGGGTCGGGGGGATGTTTCGCAATATTGATTTCGGACGAGTGTGTCTGTAACTGGTGTTCGCGTTGTAGTTATCTAAGGCTTTTATGACTGGGTTGGGATGACGGGATATAGAGCTGTAGAACCTTTCGGCCAGAGCGCGCATATGTTCGGGGATAGTATGTAGTTTGGTATCTGCGTGGAGTCTTGAATTACGGACGATGTAGGGTGCTTTTAAAATTATGCGGAGGGCTTTGTTTTGAATGATCTGAATGTGATGTAGCGTTGTTTTCTTCGCGTGGCCCCAGACCGGAAGGGCGTATGTCAGTTGCGGTCTGACGATCGCTTTCGTGTATTATCTACTTGTGAGTCCATCTGGCTCATAAAACCTTTTTCTTACCCAATTTTCAAGGTACCTCGCGAAGCATCATCTATGAATTTTGAATATTTTATTTATTTTTATATACACGTACCATCCCGCAATTTCTCTGTCGGGATAGGCAGATAAGATAGAGTGACAGATTTTCGTATCTTGAAACATATCTTGACGTTTTCTCTATACATCATGCAACTTCTATGATTTCTCTGACTTTCTATGTTTGGTTCTTTCAAAGTATTGTTCACTTGATCCAACCTTATTTTCCTTGGTCTTGTTTGTATATTTGTACTGTATATTTGTTTATTTGCAATGTCATGTATCTCTCTACTGCCAGCACATGTTAATCTTATATTCTTATCTCATTCACCCTCAATATATTATGCATGTACCACTTATCTAAGAACCTATTTGGAATTATCTGTAACACGGTATAATCACCAAAACCGATGTTATCTTATCCACATTCAAATAAATATTATAAGTTATATTATACCCTTGTCAAGCTTATCATGTACTAGATTTAGCGTTATTACTTTAGTGTCGACCTACTCGATGTTTTATTTTTTAGTTTACTATCTCGCTGGCGGTTATCTCCCCAAATTCAATAAAGATTTAATATCACTAAATGGGAGAAGCTGCGACGAGATATAAATCACTGATATTGATTTGACAGGATAACATACCCTACGCATTCCTCTCTAATCTATTGAAGGGTCGTGGAATAGTTATCTTTGCTTTAAATAAGACGTCATATCTGAGGCAGCATCATTATTCTTAAAGCCGCCAAGATATTAACATCATCCTTATTATAAAATACTGTTAATATTATACTTCAAATGTTATTCAACTTTTATACAAATAAAACAACACGTTGAAATTCTAAAAGTGTTTTCGTTGCAAAATGCCATAACAGCAATAATACAATATACCACTTCGATCCAAAACGTTTCAAACTGAACAAGCTAGAGTATTTATGGAAAGCCCCCGGCCCCGATAAAATCAATAATCTCACCTTGAAAAAACTTCCGAAAAAAGCCATTTACGCCCTTACCGCCATCTACAATGCCTGCCTTCGACATAAATTCTTTCCAACCCCATTCAAAAACGCCGACGTCATCATGTTCCCTAAACCGGGTAAAAGCCACGTTATCCCTGAAAATCACAGACCGATCAGTCTGCTCCCGACTCTAGGTAAAGTGCTCGAAAAATTAATCCTCGAACGTCTCTCGTTAGAAACTTACTCACGTAACATCATCCCAGATTCGCAACACGGATTTAGGCCATTACACTCTACCAACCATCAGCTTCTTCGCGTTGTAGAACACATCATCAAATACTTCAGCTCCAAAGGCCTCACGACCCTCCTTTCACTAGACGTGGCGAAAGCCTTCGACACAGTCTGGCTCAACGGACTCATATTCAAACTGCACAAGTCAGGTATTCCCCTCAGACTAGTGCAAATCATCGCATCATTCCTTGAAAATCGCTCCTTCTCCGTCAAAATAGACGGTATAAACTCATCCCCTCGCCCCATTCTGGCAGGTGTGCCCCAAGGTGCACTGTTGTCCCCTATCCTGTATAACATATACACTAGCGATATGCCCCAATTTTCACGTACACATTGTATCACCGCGCAATACGCTGACGACACAGCCTTTCTCTCTTCATCGAAATATGAGTCCGTATCCCACAACAGACTGCAAGACTTCATTCCCATTCTGGAGCACTGGTGCACCAAATGGAAGATCAAAATAAATCCCACCAAAAGCACAGCAGTCCGCTTCTCACGCAGATACATCAAACCCATCAGAACTCTTAAACTCTTCGGCCAGAGCGTCCCATGGTCAAAACACGTAAAATACCTAGGCCTCACATTAGACAGTAGACTCTCGTGGCATAAACACGCCCTCAATATCAAATCAAAAGCTCACGGAACACTCAAATCATTATTTCCCTTGATCAGTAAATACAGCAAACTTAGCACGCGCACTAAACTCCACCTATATAAAGCGATCGTCAGACCGCAACTGACATACGCCCTTCCGGTCTGGGGCCACGCGAAGAAAACAACGCTACATCACATTCAGATCATTCAAAACAAAGCCCTCCGCATAATTTTAAAAGCACCCTACATCGTCCGTAACTCAAGACTCCACGCAGATACCAAACTACATACTATCCCCGAACATATGCGCGCTCTGGCCGAAAGGTTCTACAGCTCTATATCCCGTCATCCCAACCCAGTCATAAAAGCCTTAGATAACTACAACGCGAACACCAGTTACAGACACACTCGTCCGAAATCAATATTGCGAAACATCCCCCCGACCCCCCCCCTCTTTAACTCTAATCATCCCCCCAAATGACCCCCCGATTGTCACTCTGAACACCCCATCATCGATAATTCCTCCGGCAGACAGTTTACCCCCATAGGCAACCGCATTTCTCACCTTCAATAAACATTTTCTACACCTTAATATATTTATAAAAGTCACACACGTTTCCCCACTCATTTACTTATCTACATATACTATATTCATTCTTATAATTTATTCACCATCATTATTATTATTATTATTATTATTATTTTTTTTTTTTTTTTGTTTTTTTTTTTCACCCATTCAATATAAAACAGTGTGTGACGACACAAATTTATGTATATTTGTATTTAATATTATGTATATATCATCATATTTATATATGTATTTAATCGTTTATAATTTCTCATAATCATTCATAAAATCTAAACATTTACCACAAACCTATCCTTTCCCGATTCCCAAAAAGATCCAAAAATTTCCAATAAATATCTTAACAGTCAGAACTTATCCGATGAAGGAGTAAGGTGTCCTACCATCGGACCGAAACTCCGAACAAGCTATCCATCACTTGTAAGTATTTATGGAAATATACCATGCTGGCCACGTCCATTGCGTAGTCATGCGAGTTAATATATCAACAATGCCATATTTGGAATCGTCGTTATCGGTGCTGGGCTTTGCAGTCAAGAACCGCATAGCCATGACAATGTCAATAGGGTTGGAAAGCAAAACTGTGTCATGGAATTTTCTTCAATTTTTTCCTTCTTTAAGTAAGTACACCATTGCCCACCATCACACTCTCCAGTCACATAGGTGTACTAGATCCGATGGCACTACTAAAGTAAGACGATTGGACCACAATATTATGTTTTATTTCATTTTTTTTAAATAATAGACATGAAAATAAGTCACAGGTATCATTTTACCCCCAAATACTAGGCGGAAAAAATGCCTGTGTCGAGGGGAGTAGCGCAGGTCTCAAACCAGCAATCTTTCGAACGGAAATACAATGCGTTACAGCGCGGCCTAGCACATCAAAGTTTGGAGTATAAATAAAAGTAATGTACATTACCTGGCGGTAAGTAATACGCATTAGGCTAAGAAAAAGACTGTCGGCCATAATCGGCTAACTTTGACTTTGTAGAGCGTCGTCTCTGTCATTCATACACGTGTTCAGTCGCGTACAGGACTGTTAGTGCATCGTGCGACAAAGACGACGCTCTACAAAGCCATGTGTATTTCTTACCGCCGGGTACTCGACCAATATTACCATCCATAGGATAGTGAAAAAACGTACTGTGTTTAAATGTTATTTTTCAAAATATTCTTTGTAAGCCGTATTTGAATTTATTTTACTTATCACAACTCAATGATAAATATTATCTTTCAATTAAGCCAATTAGATCCAAAACTGTTATACGAAAAATAATAAAATAAAAAAATAAATGAAGCATTAAATACATAAAAACAGTAGATACAGGTTTATACTAATCCTAAATGCGCAAAATGTACTATATATTGATAATGTAAACGAAACCTCAAACGAATTGAACTTTTATGAAAAGTTAATTGAGCTTAGTTGGTTATATTAAACTATTCCTGAAATAGCTCACCATACTTACTAATTCTATCTTCGTCCACGTTGTCGGACAATCCTAGGGTAATTGACATTTTGATATGTGATCTGCATGAATGCGAGCGAATTCTAGCGGCGCATGTCACAACAAATTGCAAATTGTATCAACAAGAATAGGAGATCACTCTAGTGACAATTAATGGACGTTTCTACTAATATTCAATTCGTTCATTACAGTTCGATCGATATATATCGAACTTTTACTTTCTAGTACGTCCTTATATATCATGTACTACCCACCCCTTTGACAACCTACTTTAATTAAAATAAACGAAAAAATACATTCTCAAGGTATTTCATCTACTTCATTTTCCTCATGTCGCAGGAGTAGAGCATTTTGTCCTCCGGAGCCATGCGGTCTATCAGCTTGGGCATATTATAGTTCTGGAAGTTCCAGTTCTGCATCGTGAAGAAGACCACCACTTCTTCCATCAGGTCTATCCGGCGGTACAGACCCATAAATCTTGAAAATAAAGTTTGAACTATTTTTAGTCCTGTTACAAAACTGTTTTTTTGTATTTGATCCCCATGGCACTTTAAGACCTGATCAAAATCAAAACAACCTTTTCCAGGGTCAGGCATATTTTAAACTTGCTATATCTAAGTTAATATTAGTAATCTTTTAAAAATACTTTTTTATCGTAAAAGAGTGAAATCTGCGTCGAAAATGGTAATTGACTGAAATATAATGAAAAGGTGACATACTGATTTCATAAAATAGTTCAACAAAGCTTTTGCAGAAAAAAAATTAAACCAGTCCGTTATGGATTATTATTTAAATAATCTAAATAATTATAATTGTACTTTTAACGTGACTCAAATGAATGCAAACGTTTTGTAAACTTTGTAAACTCCAGCCTCTGTGTAATATCAACGACCTGATCATAATAAGAAATATTTAATTCCAAGATCCCACTATTTCAATGGTTCTAAGTAGTGTTGGATTTTTACTTTTAAATTATTATGATATTTATAAAAGCACCAAAAACATGTTTTTTTTTATTTATTTGATATATCTGAATGTTTTACATTATCTACACATAAATATTAAAAAATGCAATTGAATAACAGGTTTACAACGTTTTTGCTACAAATCGAAATTTGTCAAAATCGATTAAGCAAAACATAGCATATCTTATCGCAATTAGCAATACATCACAAAAAAGGAAAAAGAGAAAAAAAAATCAAGCTCAACTAACAAAGGAGAGGAAAGTGAAAAACATGAGTTAAGTATTTTCATATTCACTAGATCCTGTTAAATGAAAATTATAGTTCTAGGTGACAGTAGGTTTGTAATCTTTTAGATAGGTCTTGGTTACAAAAGGTTTAGATGGCTTTTGGATACAAAAGGTTTATAATCTTTTGGAAAGCTCTTGGTTTCAATAGGTTTATAATATTTTAGATAGCTCTTGGTTACAATAGGTTTATAATATTTTAGAAAGCTCTTAGTTACAATAGGTTTATAATGTTTTAGAAAGCTCTTAGTTACAATAGGTTTATAATGTTTTAGAAAGCTCTTGGTTACAATAGGTTTATAATATTTTAGATAGCTTTTGGTTACAATAGGTTTATAATATTTTAGATAGCTTTTAGTTACAATAGGTTTATAATATTTTAGATAGCTTGTGGTTACAATATGTTTATAATATTTTAGATAGCTTTTAGTTACAATAGGTCTATAATATTTTAGATAGCTTTTGGTTACAATAGGTTTATAATATTTTAGATAGCTCTTGTTTACAATAGGTTTATAATAATTTAGAAAGCTCTTGGTTAAAATAGGTTTATAATATTTTAGATAGCTCTTGGTTACAATAGGTTTATAATATTTTAGATAGCTATGGGTTACAATAGGTTTATAATATTTGAGATAGCTCTTGGTTACAATAGTTAATATTATTTTAAATAACTCTTGGTTACAATAGGTTGATAGCTTTTGGTTAAAATAGGTTTATAAACTTTCAGAAAAAGCATTGAGAATTTTATAAACCAGATTAAGAATTTTGTATAAAATAAAAATAGTGATGGATACAAGAGAAAATAATAAACGTTTTATTTATTTTATTGAAAATTTATAAACATGACACGCAAAGTGAAACAAATATATATTTTTTAAGATTCCACATATATTTTACATGTACACAACGATGCATCTAAATCCAAATATATCGGAAGATATACAAAGGTTTCATAGAAATTCGTGTTCCCTTGGTAAGTTTTCAGCGGTTTCTTACAAAATATGTTTTTATAAACACACGTAAATACGTGGAAGTATCCAAGTCAAACTAATGGCCAGCCCACCATCTTCCTAAACGTATACTTAACTTCTATATATAATTTTTTTAATAATTTTAATCTGTCAATAATAATAGTTCCATATCAGGAGTTAGATCGTCTTTGAGCAGAGTCTATTTATTTTCTACAAATTGTCGTATTACTCGTATTGTTATTATTACTAAGACAATTGGCAAACTATGACCCGTAGACCAAATCCAGCCCGCCTTCTCTTTTAGTACTGCCCGCGAGCTAAGAATGGATTTTACAATTTCAATTCCTTTTAAATTTAAAAGTACGCACAATAACAGGACGACCGACCACCGAGTTGAGGAGTTGCGAGATACGAACGTATGTGGCGCTCCTATCGCTTAGCTTTCGGTTGCCTCTGCAATGACGCCACGCAGTTATAATTCGGCAGCGCTTCAAGTATCACGTGTATCGATGTTATTTTTCAAAGATTAAATAATTTAACTCTCAATATAGGTAAGCATTAAAAGAGAAATATTTGCAATCAATTTTGAATGTACGAAGTACTTATTTTAAACTCTGATTTGCTGAAGTTTTATCTCAAAAAAGCAATAACATTATTTTTACTTACAGAGCCGTATTTCGAATAAAAGATTTTTTTTAATTCTACTTATTATTATGACGTTACATTTTGTTAAGTAAATTAGTGGATACATTGTTTTCTTGTAATTTAAGTATAGTACTACAAAAATATTCCCAAGTTTGCCTCGTGGCCCACAGAGTCTAAAATATTAACAATTTTACTTTTTACAAAAATATGTTTGCCTAGCGCAGACTTAGGCGTTGTTAGATAGATTGATTGAATAAGATTTTAGCTAAAGAAGAAACAAATAACGCTAATCAATTAAAATTTTCATTGGAAATGTGGCAGAACAAGGGCGTCATAATGAAGACGATCACGTGCTCCAAGGTCGGGCCCCCCTGTCTCAGCTTCAGCTAGCTTGTAAATATTCTGGTTAGATTTGAATAAATTCAGATAAGTGAGTCAGTGGAAATTAAACTTGGCCAAGTCCATTAAATGCCAAAACGAATTTCAAGTTTTTTTAAAACAAATCTGTTTGAGTTGACAGGGAGGGCAGAGTGCTGGATTCCCCTATCTCGACACACATCCTTAGACTTCTCAATGTTCATACAACTTCAATCTAGCTTTCTATGTTTCTTTCTTTCAAAACAACATTAACTTGATCCAACCATACTTTCCTTGATCTTGTGGCGGTCGCACACTCGGAACACTGTGGGCGTCCATACACACGGTCCATGACCGATGAAGTGACCTTTGCATTCCTTAGCAATGCAAAACAAACAATTACAAAGTCCACGTGCCGGCCATTCAACCCGTAGCCGGGAGCGGACCGCATTCCATACTAGAGCGAGAACGCACCACACTTGTCTCGCCAGTTCCGTATTTGAATGATACCTACATACAACATTTATCGTTTTTGCATTCGCAGAAACGAGACGTAGGCATATCGCAAGCGCATTCCCGCGCACATTCTAAAATGATATAAATACCTACGTTACTATTAAAATTTCTCTCTTTTCGCATTGCGATCTAACGAGTTTTATTTATCAAAAAATCATAATCATCTCTTCCTTTCCCTTTTGTCACACGCCTTTTACTCACATTTGTAATATTTATTTGTTTTTTAGCCTTTTTTCAGTTATTCATTCCACATGACCAAACCATTTTAACGTAATGCTATTCATCTTATTTAACACATCAGCCTTAAGTTCAAATTCATTCCTTATCCCTTCATTCCGTTTTCTGTCAAACATTTCGCGTATTACAGCATTTATTCGTTTCCTATCAATCATTTTCCACGTTCACGATTCACTCCCATATGTGCACATCAAAGGTGACACCAAAATTCTGTTATAAACTATCATAGCAGATTTTAAAACTGGGCGGTTAAAATAAATATTATTTTTGGTACCCCATTGACAAATGTGGATGCACCGGAGAATGCTACGGATACCCTGGACGGATATGGTCAGCAACACAAGGGTTCTTCAAAGAACCAAGGTTGATAGAGAGTTGCTGACTAATATTAAAATCCGAAAGGTGCCTTACTTGGGTCATGTACTTAGAGGAGCAAAGTACAAATTACTGCACCTGATCATCCATGGCAAAATAGAAAGCCGAAGAAGTGTTGGCAGTAGGAAAATCTCCTGGCTTCGCAATATACGTGATTGGACAAAATCAAAAAATATAAATATAACAAATTTAATAGAAAAAATTACTGATTAATTTACAAAAATGTTCAACTCAACCTATAAATAGAAAGTGGCATGTTTCGTTAAAAACAATTCTCAAACGTAATTTTTCATCAAAAATGGATTTGTATAAGGTTTGATTTGACCCAACTCAAATATTCCGATATTATTTGTCGACGACTTATTCCAAGTTAACAAGGGCGAATGGAAACGGAAATCTTTTTTCAGTGGCTCTATACAAACACTCGAGAGGCGGGATGCCGGCCCAGGGCTCGAACCGCGTTCTCATAAATAAGAGGGCCCTCAGAAGGCAGTTGTAAATAATGAGGGAAATGGAATCAAACACACTTAAAATACGGTTTTATGGGAGGAAAATTTAAGGGGGGAAGTAATATTCATATCTAGAAAGTGGCATTTCTCCATAAACTAGAGAAGACTCGATAATTTGAGGGGAAAAGTGACTTTTCTTTAATTCATATATGTGTATATACATATTATGTATAATATATGTAATTAATGGCATACCTCTGGAGCTAGCTGGGTAACCTTCAGAATAAATAAAAAAATGTGTAACTATCTAAGTAGTGTTATGGGGTGTAGCGAAATTTTAAGTGATATAACCTTGTGGACAGTTCTGGCCATTAATACGACCAGTTCTAGCAGTTAACATTTGTATCTAAGAAGTGCTATGGGGTGTAGCAAGTTTTTAAGTGATATTACCTTGTGGACAGTACTGACAGTTAACATTTTTAACTATCTAAGCAGTGTTATGGGGAGAATGGAGATTTTCATTGATATTAACTTGTGGACATGGTCAGTACTGGCAGTAACATTTGTATCTATCTAAGTAGTGTTATGGAGTGTAGCGAGATTTTAAGTGATATTACCTTGTGGACAGTACTGGCAGTTAACATTTTAAACCTTTCCTTCCCTGTGTTGGGTATCTTCTACACGTTGCTTCTAATAACCATCAATATCTCTATAAATATAATAAATACAAGGTTAAGATTTTAGGTATTCCTCCATAATATATTTACGCATTGATTTAAAAAATAATATTAATAATAATCAGAATTTATCGACTACATCGAGGTGTTTTGTAAAGATCGAAAACAAATTTGCATTTAAACGCGGCGAGTGCCTCGTCTTGACGATAGGTGAATAGTATGCGGGAAGCGCGACACTATATTCGCATCTCACTCTTGCATACTAGACTGAATTGCGAGGAGCTGAATTGTCTCAACGTCGCAAGCATAAGCGTAAGCGCCGGGGTATGTGACTGACGTTCCGCGCCACTAGTAGCTTCTAAGCTTGCAAATAGGTTAGACGTACGCCCGTTCCATGAGCGTTGCCAGGTGGTTTTTTAATGTTTTCAGCAAATAAATCTCAATTATTATAATTTTTAACTTCAATTATAATTAATTAAGGGGATTATCTATGAATGTTCTTATTTTTCCGATTTAAAATCGCTAATTTTTTATTGCGTACTCACTACCCAAGACCGGAGCACGCGTATTATTTTTATCACCGTAAGGGAAGGGTTAACTATCTAAGAAGTGTTATGGGGTGTAAGGAGATTTTAAGTGATGTTATGCTGTGGAAAGTACTACCCATTGACATGGACAGTACTAGCAGGTACTATTACTAGCATTTGTAACTATCTAAATAGTATTATAGGGTATAGCGAAATGCTAAGCGATATTACCTTATAAACAGTACTGGCAGTTAACATTTGTAACTATCTTAGTTGTCTTATGATGTGTAGCAATATGCTAAGCGGAAGTACTTCGTGGTCAGTACTGGCCATTCTAGAGTAAACTAGAACGTACTCAACCTCTGATTCACTGACATCTCTAACTCTTCACCTTCGACTCCAAGTAGCTGTCAGTATATGGATAGAGGTTACAACCAGGAAACTGAGTGGGCCCGCAGCGTTAACAAGATGGAGAGGCACAAATGCTAGTCATTTCTGCTTCTGAGTTTTTTTACCCTCTTTCCTAATCTTTCTAATTTTTATCCCCATTAGTGTATCCGAAAAGATTTCTACAACACTATTGCTCCCATTGAACATTCAAATGCGCATTTCTTATGAAACCTAAAAGTTTATCCCAATATGCTTTGTGTTGGCAGCAGCGCTCTAAATATATACAACGTGTTTCTTATTCTTATACCATCTACTGCGGTACGGAAGCTAATTGGAAACAACCGCATAATTTTTATCAATAAAACCGTATGAATGTACTCTAAAATTGTGGGTCACGTTCATCAGCATTAAGGTCACAACGAAGAAGAAGTTGTCTAATAACTTTTAGGAACGTCTGTTCCTGAAAGGAGAGATGATGAGGATGATTGTTGATAAATAAAAACTTGTCGAAATCGGAATATGTAAAGAGGAGTTTTATTGACAAACGTCGGTATTTATAATGTTTTGAACGTGTGCGGGAATGCGCACGAGATATATCGCTGTCTCGTCTTTACGCTTACAACATGTTTATTGTCGATGCGTAGGTATCCTTTTGTTTCGAGAGACAGCGCGAAAGATGTGTTGCTCTCTCCTTTCCTCATGAAATGCGGTCTTCACTGGTAGTGAGTTGAATGACCGACCGCGTGGACTTTGGCATTGTTTGTCTCGCATTGTTAAGGTGGGCAAAGGTCGTCTCGTGGGTTCAGTGACCGCGCATATAGTCGCCACAAAACTCATGACCTTGACCCAGATTGAGAAGTAAGGTGTCGAATTGAATTGGCATGTGCAGGATTTCTCTAACGGAGAACATTTTTTCTTTTTTTTTAAATTTAAACTACGGCAAACTATAGTTAAGGTGGTGTATATGTTCTTTTTACTTAATGAGGCTGAAATATGGACCACAAAGCTTATAATGGTAAATAAACAGGAACAATATTGAAACGCGAATATATGGAATATTGAATTTACATGTGAATTCATCGGAGAAATGTAGGTTCATTCATCGGATATGAAATTTATGGAGAAATGTTGCAGTGTATTCGGTTCTCACAAAAAAATCCTCATTTAAACCGGATAAGCCTTCCATATTTAACAAAGTCAATAAAAGTGGGCCTGAAAGGGGCTGTTTTGATTCACAGTTCATTGGTATTGGTTTTGATGTTCCGGGGTTGGAAGAGTTGGCCATCAGTTAATTTCTGATGCGTTTTATTTTTGTTTCCTGTCGGGATAAAATACTCGGAATAGGATCTGATCTATGCAAATTATAGGGCATTATCTGTTGTTTCTAACTGGAAACACGTGGCATAATTGAAAATTGATGGTCTAAACACGAAAATAAATTAATGGAAAATTCAGATTCAAAGGAGATGGAGTTTATTGAAAAATGTGGATTCATTGGAGATGAAATTCATGTAAAGGGTCTTTCAAATTGAGCGGTTTTTTAAATTCTTTGATAAAACACAGATGGCGTCGTAAACTTGCCTGGAACTTGTGACATTTATAAAATTGTATGACATTTATAAAAATGCAGTCGTATACAATACAACAACGCGTTCAAATTGTTGAATTATTTTATGTATTGTTATTTCCGGAAACGGTGGTTTGGAAACCTCTATTCGTATACTGACGGCTACTTGGAGTCGAAGGTGAAGAGGTGTCAGAGGATCAAAGGTTGAGTACGTTCTAGTAGACTCTAGACTGGCCAGTACTGACCACAAAGTACTTCCGCTTAGCATATTGCTACATATCATAAGACAACTAAGATAGTTACCAATGTTAATTGGCCACCAAGATCATGTGATCTGACACCGTTGGTCTATTTTCTCTGTTACGTGAAAAATCAGGTCTATAATAATAGTCCCCGATCAATTCCTGAGCTTAAGAACGAAATTATTCGCGTTATTGGTGAGTTAAAACCGCAATCATGCCACAATGTTATCGATTTTTTTGACAAAAGAGTGGACATCTGTGGAGCTGCAAGAGGTGGACATTTGGCTGATATTGTTTTGTGTGTTTAAATGTCATACATTAAACTTTAATGACTAATAAAAAGGTTTTTTTGAAATCAAAGCAAATTGTGTGTTTTATTCAAGAATTAAAAAAATAGAACTGAAAAAAAAACCGCTCAATTTGAACGACCCTTTAGAAATATGGATTTATTTATTAAACTTAATTAATTAACTCTATTACTCTATTTTATTTGGTCCTTCGCTCATTACAGGTTTCCATAATTAGTACAAGGACCGAACATAATAAGTAGGAAAAAAAGAACATTTATTAAACAATTCAATCTTTTCAGACTTATTTGATAAGGACGATGGTAAAAATATATATGTTACACTTAAAAATTATGACAAAATGTAGCATGTTAAATAGTGTAAAAATGTAGCATGTTAAATAGTGTAAAAATGTTGCACGTTAAATAGTGTAAAAATGTAGCATGTTAAATTGTGTAAAAAATGAAATTATTTCAAGTATTACACTAAATTCAAGAGATTTTTCCTGAGGAAGCTGAGTGACATATGAAACACATCTATGAGGACACATGCGGTTAAAATATGGAATTCATGGATGTACTCAACCTCTGATCTTTACCCAGCCTCTGTTATCAGAGAAATGCTTAGGATGTAATGGCATCATCTTAAACACCGGTATACTATGTCGAGAAGAAGTGAAAAAAAGAACTTTTCAACACCACAAAATTTAGAATTTCATCAATTTTTACCATGTTTTTAGATAAGAAAACTAGCACTTTATAATAAATATTGACGAGCAAAACTGAGAGTCTACGGAGAATTGGTAGAAAGCGTCTGTTTTAGCAATATTAGCAAACGAAAAGGTATCCAAAAAGCTAAAAAGCTATATCGTGCCGCCAGAGATATTTTTTTCAGGAGTGATTACCGACTACAAAATACGTCATACGAAGAACGAAAGATACTAAATCAATTAAAAAAAATATAAAAGTTTAAAATGTTATTGAATCAAGAATTAGTAAATTTTAATTAAATAATTTTACACCTAATGCTTTGTAAAAATTCTACGAATATTGAACGTTTTCCCTAACCTAAGTTAGTACGAACTCTATTGTCGTGGTTATTATGGTAAGGTGAAGTTGAGAATTTCTTACCTTCGGCTTTAGGTAAACGATTACTGAAATTCTGAAAAAAAATATACACATTTTATACAAAGTGTTATCCCAAAAAAAAAATAATATAAAAGACAATTAACACGACACATAACAAAATATATAATGTAGGAAATAATTTAAAGTCTGTAAGATCTTGGAAAGTTGATAAGTCGTCTGTCTTCCAACTCGAGGGTTGCGTGTTAGATTTTTTATTGGCATACGGATTTCTTAAAAAGGATTCCAGTTTGTTTTTAAGGCTTGTTTAACTGAATTTGTGAAATATATAGAAGTTGTATGAATGTTGAAATGCGAAGGATTTGTGTGTAGATAATTCTGGCACTCTGTCCTCGCCACCTACCTCGACAAGGAAAGACGTAAAAGTGTATATGTTAAATTTAATTAAATATTATTCTATGCAAATCTGTACAAAGGAACTACATTTTCTGTATATCTCAAAAAAGGTCTTATGGGCATGAGTTGTAATAAATTTTGTATACATACGTCCATTTATAGTTAAATAGGGAAATCTAGCTTTGGAATATTTAGCGTTTGTTGGAACAGGATATTAAGCGTTCCTGTGATTAAGGAAGCTCTTTAAATTTGCATATGGTTCGGCTGTTGCATCCAAAATGGTTCCGGGAGTGCCGGTCGGCTTATATAATACTTAACATTAGTTATATATTTTGTAGACGTGGTTGAGCCATAACAGGTATATTTAATTTATTTTGTAATTCTTATAAATAAAGCTTTGCGGGAAAAAAATAAACGTTAACATACCTAAAATGGATCAAAAAGCTTTGGCACTTTACAGTAATATTGGAAAATTTATGCGACCGTAATAATTTATCTACCCAAAAAGCTTTAAAGTTCGTCCAAAATGAAACATTTTTTAACAATTTTTGAAAGCATATGTCACTCAACTAACATTTTGTGAATAATAATTTGAATAGCTCTTATTTATAACAACAGAAAATACTCGTACACTATTTTGATAAGTATTATTAGTTTAAACTCCTCAGATCTATCCGGAACGCTCTGAATTAAAAAAAGTGTTATACCTAAATGTAGATGAAACCCATATTATAGTCGATAATACCTTAGATCGTTTGAATTTGTAAAACATACGAGTATGTCGCATTATTTTTACTTTTGTAAATAAAGTGAGGCGTGCTGTAATATTTCATTTGTCAAATAGAAATAATAAAAATTTTCACGTTAAATAAATATTAATCGCGAGTAAAAATTTTATAGTTTCGGCATTCAGCTGTCAGTTAATACGCGGTATTGTTGTGTTTAACGCGATTATTTTGTGGGAAATGGATAAAACTGTGTTTTAAGAAGAAGTTAACCTTAAGACTATTTGTTGTTATATTATGTTATATGTTGTGGTGCATAGCGCATATAAAGTGTTTGTATGTGTAAATGACAAATTATGTACCATTTCGTTTCATTTAAGAATACGTACTAGTACATACATTTTTCGTTTGTTAGTCCTCAATCGACATTTTAAAATATACGATAAAGAATAGTTCTGAAACGTTTAAAAACAATCTTAAACCGTTCATGTCACGAGTTAAACGTCTAGTAAGAAATGGATATTTAAAAAGCTGTTCCCAGATTATGACACTGGCGAGGATCACTTAATTTTCGTATTTTTTTGATAGTTTAATCAAATTATATCAATTTATGTCATCTCCATTTTGATTATTTCTTATTTCCTTAATTATTGTTAGTTCATTCATTTTTCTTCTTCATCACGTGCTAAATGCTGAGTGTCGTGTTTCCATCCCTCCCGGGTCTGAGCCATGTTGAATGCAGAGCTTAAATACGATCCTGTTAACACCTTAATTTGATCCGTTCATCTCATTGGACACCTTACTCTTGTTTGTCTTTCCTTAACCGTCCCCGCAATCGTTGGTTTCTTCAAATTTTCATCATTCTTTTAAGCGATAGCCTCAAAGTATGTTAGGATTTTTTTTCTGTATGTTATCAATGTCAAAGCTGGAAAACATATGAAAGAGCAGAACTACTCGTATTACCATTATTACCAAAATGCGTCTAGTTAAGTCTCTCGTCTTCGCAATGTTTATGTATGGTGCGGAGACTTGGACTCAGAGAGCAAGCGAGAGATGTAGAATATATGTATTTGAAATGCTGTGCTGGAAAATGAAGTTACGAATTCTATGAACAGTAATACGAAATAACGTCTCCATTCTCGAAGAACTGAGAATGACCGACATACTTCGACGAATCCTCTGATATTTTGAGCATGTTGCTCGTGACCTAGGAGATAGTTAGGAGAGGTTTGTGTTTACTGGAGGCGTGGAAAGACGACGCACAAGAGAAAAAATCCCAATGCGTTGGACTGACCAAGTAAGAGATGCAACTGGACTACAATAAATAACAGCCCTTAGACCCGCAAAGTGCAGCAATGGATGGAAATGAGTCGTCGGAGGTCTTCATAGGACTTACGATGATCAGTCATGATCTCCAAGACAAGAAGGATGGATCGAAAGTCTTTCGGTATTATCCAATTTTCGGATGATAGAGACGTCGGTGAACTTTATTCGAATGGTGTCAAGTTGGTATTAAGCTGCTGTTGCGAAGTACCATCTTCGTAGATTTTGATACTGCCTGGTTCGAGTTCATGTGTTTTAGTGTCTCATTGACTATGTTAAATATTACATACATATCCTCACACTATGCCTTTTGCAGGGTAGGTATAGAAAACAGATCTCTAGTTTTTTTCTATCCGAGAACACAACTTTCGCTTCTTTTTTCTTCTTTTCTTTCGAAAATATATTTAAATAACACTTCTAAAACACATAAATTGCAGATAATACATTAAATACAGAAGCTGTCAAAAGGTTTGGGTTCATCTAATAACATCCCCTCGGTTAAGATACACCCCACCAATATAGGGCGAACCCAGCCACGGGGACACCAGATGTTTTTCAGCCCACACCCTTGAACACGTAGAACAAGAAGATAAAAAAAACACAGAAAATAAATAGATGACAGAAAAAAAATACATTCAAGAGAGAAGACATTAAAAGGTCCGGGCTCATCCCACAAACATTCCCCCGGCCGAGATACACCGCACCAATGTAGGGCGAGCCCGACCGCAAGGGAATCGGAGGCTTCCATCCCACACCCCCGCATATCTAGATTAAATAATAAATTAAAAAAAACAAAAACGTATGGCAGAAAACAAAATAAAAAGTAAACCCACATATATCACCTCAGGTTAACTGTCAGCAAGAACGAAAAAAAGAAAAACCTCAAAGGAGTTCAAATTTTACAAAATGACAAATGGGAAATGAAATAGTTGAAACAACATTGAAATAGGTAGTAATACATTGAAATAGTTATGCAGTTTTAAAATAATGAATGAGGAGATAACGCAAATCTCGTCATGCGCAATCTCCTATTATTCATTCTTTTCACTTTGACTTCTTCGACAGCCCCGTTTTTTCGGTCTACCTTTTATACATACTTCTGCACTTTTGATTTGTATATTCGCTTAGTCATTATTTCATAATTCATTATCTCTAAATGTCCAAACCATCTTAAAACTCCTTTCTTCATCTTAAAAATATTATTTTCTCCATGCATTAATTTCTAATGTCCACATTTCCCCTTTTTTCAAACATTTAAACTCCACACATTTAAGTGCACGCATCTCCATAGCATTGATCTTACAATTATCCTTCTTGTACCAAGTCCAAGTTTCACTTCCAAACATCAAGGTAGGCACCAATACACTAATATGTAATGTAATTTTTTCTATTATTGATATTGCGGGGTTGTTGTATAATATATGTAGCGACTATATGCGCGGTCACTGAAACCACGAGACGACCTATGCCCACCAATGCCCAGCAATGCGAGACAAACAATGCCAAAGTCCACGCGGTCGGTCATTCAACTCACTACCAGTGAAGACCGCATTCCATGAGGAAAGGAGAGAGCAACACATCTCTCGCGCTGTCTCTCAAAACAAAAGGATACCTACGCATCGACAATAAACATATTGTAAGCGTAAAGACGAGACAGCGATATATCTCGTAACATTCAAAACATTATAAATACCGACGTTTGTCAATAAAACTCCTCTTTACATATTCCGATTTCGACAAGTTTTTATTTATCAACAATCATCCTCATCATCTCTCCTTTAACCTTTTTACGGCGATGGCTCGAGTATTTTTCGTGTGTCCCGCAGGCGGCGGTGTTTTACGTCAATAAATTCATATTGTATCTACATAAAAATATGACTCATCATTATCCCGAATCTGAGTACTGTCGAACTGTGCGCCGATGCATTTTTTAGCTGACACTATACACACGTAATATTAGAAAATATTCTTATAACACTATTATACAAATAAAAGTATGTTTTTGGATTTTGACGAAAAGATTTATAACGATAAGTACACTGCAATAATAATATTTCTACTGTGGAAAGTGTTTGCTGGCGTGAAATGGTCCAAAACATGTTACACACAGACTCACATTGCACTCACCACACATATATCTAGATCTTTTCCTTAATTTATGTTTATGAGCGCATTCATAGCATCGACGAGAAGGTTCCGCACAGTTTTCAGTTCCTGGAATTTCTTTAGGACTGTGTGCGGCTATTATTGAACCCGATAAACCAAGATGTAGTGGACGGAGATGAATGGGACAATTTTGATGCTAGTTTATATTTTTCAAATATTTGTCTTATAACTGCTAAATGAAATTCCGCTAAACCTATTGTTTTTCCGGTTGTATGCTTGTAAATAAAATATGAATTTAGCATGTAAAGATCAACAAAATGAAAAGCCAGCTTTCTTTACCATTTTAAAGTTTTTCGAAGGCAATTTAAACTACTAAGCATCATATCGGTTTTGTCCACACTATCCATATTTTTATTGTAATCCACAATGCACTCAGGTTTTTTTACCTGTTCGCCAGTTTTATAATTTAATTTCTCTGTTGAAATAAATCTGTCACTATGAATTGTTGTCAGCATATGAATTTCTCTCTTATCGTGCCATTTTATAGCCAACAAGGGTCCACAATGTTGAGAATCAATGTCTCCTTTCTTAGTTTTTTTGAAGTTGGGCATACCTTTACGAGATTTTCGAACGGTTCCACATGCATTTGTTTTATTGTCATGTAAAAACTTAAATAATTGTGGGCTTGTGTACCAGTTATCACACCACAAGTTGTGTCCTTTTCCAAGATAGTCATTGAGAAGCGTTTTGATAACTGCACCCGATATACCCAACGATTTATCATACATTATTTCTGTTCCATCACCGCAATACACAATTAGATCTAACACACAACCGGTTTCAACATCACATAAAACAAATAATTTAATGCCGAATCTGTGACGTTTGGAAGGGATGTATTGTTTTATCATAAGACGACCTTTGAAAACAACTATGCTCTCATCGATAACACAAGTTTTTGTGAGACAGCATGACACTTGTAAAAACTTTGCGAGTATGATCAAGCAATCATCTTATTTTACGCAATTTGTCACCACTATTTGTTATATTGTTATTAGAAAAATGTAACATATTTAAAATCAGTTCATACCGGTCCCTTGACATAGTCTTGCCAAAAATTGGGCTATTTAAAAGTGGGTCTGTGGACCAATGTTCCCGTATGGTTAAATGCTTATTTCGTGTCATCAACATTGTGACACCAAAGAATACATATAATTCTGGTACATTTGTATCCACCCAGCGTTGAATTCGTGATTTAGCGGAATATTCCTTACTCAATTTTTTAAAATTATAAAATTGGTTAGTCTGTTGTACCACATTTTCAATTATATTTTTATTTAAAAAATATTCGAAAATATCGAGTTCGGATGATTCTGGTGTAAGTTGGCACGAAGGCAAGATGCCAGATGAAAATTCATCAAACTCGTGGATTATTGGCGCAAATGGACCTCGGCTCCATGAAGAAAATACATTTTCTAATAGTTCGTTTGGTTCCACATTGCCGCTGGTTGTTGCTCCAATATCTGGAATAATTGTATCATCCATTCTCTGCTCTTCTTCTAATGGATCAACATCGTCTTCTTCATCGGTTAATTCAAAATCTGAATCTAGTTCTACTACCGTGATATCTTCAATTTCCTCTCCAGTCAAGTTCCTTTTAGCCATATTGATAATATAAGCGGTGTTGAATTTTTAAAGTTATTTTAAAAATTTTATGAATTGTTTCAATGGCGTATAACACACGTAACATAAAAAATAACGACGATTTGAAAAGTTGTAAAAGTAAGTGAATGTTAAAATCTCTTAAAAAACAGTTTGTGTAATGGTATCCAAATCAAAGCTATAAATAAAGTGCGACAATATAAGAAGCAATAATCGAAGAAAACAATAATCCATAAACAATGAAAACGGCAATTAATTCAATACGCAATACGCGTACTTACAAAAAAAATATCGACGCATAATACTTCATATTGATCGGGAGAAATCGTCATTAGAAACATGACCTTCGGATCGCCCGAACGAGTGGCGCGATTATTCAAAATGCTTTAAATATCGACGGCCTGCAAGGGGTCTGTTTAAATCCTTCTTATGGATCAAGTACTTAAAGTTTTGATGATTTTAAAAGAGATGTCACTAGAGGACACGTTTTGTCTTATATTCAGGTTAAAAATTTTAAAGAAGATTTAATTTTCACCGAGATATCGACACGCAAAGTTAGTGGCCACTTAAAAGGCCGCTTGCCAGGACGGCACGTATTATGTATGGGCCATTTAAGTGGTCCGTAGCCGTGAAAGAGTTAAAGAACAGACGTTCCTTAATATATAATATTAAGTTTTCCGTTCACCTTATTCTCTTTTTGGTACCCTTCTTTCAATGCCCCTTTCAACTTTTATTTAAATAATGGTAACCAATTAATATGCCTGCTTATTATTTTATCATATTTTATTGGTATCACTACCCTCAATAATCATGATATTCCTGAATTACCAAAACGTATTACAGAGGTACGCTTTAACGCCGGATAAAGTAAATATTCATTAAGTAAGAAAATAAATTTAATTTGCCAAGTAGAAGTAGCGGTTTAAGGGGAATAAGCGCTCATAATGAAAACACACCGCGGGCATATTGCAATGTGAGAAAAATTAGCATTTTAATACACAATTGTTCGAGACGGGGCTTAAGCGAAATGTGGAGTTATATCGATTCGACTTAAGTGGGATTTTACTGTATTGAGAAGCTTGTACCTTTTTGTTGTATAATTGGTTATCAGCATATTATGTGGAACTCACCTCTGTTAACTGCAGTAGACGTTGTATTATCTTTAGATAACTACAAATAAATTATGAATATATATTTTTAAATCATATAAAACACTGGTTTTATAATACATGGCGCGGCAGAAATACGTCCCGGATTTGCCACCATCGCTGTTCAGGCGCTCGTGGTACGGGGTGGAAAAAATGATGTCTTAGAGTGACATATATTTTATCATTTTAGTCCTCTTGATAGTATGGAGTAGTGAGTATTGTGCGGCCATGATTGAAACATATTTAAAAAAAAACAGATGCGTGAGACTCTCGCGCGGTAGAAGTGAAACTTCTTAGCTCCTAGGAAAAGTTGATTTTATGCATTGCTTTTTTTCCATTTGTTAATGAATTTTTTTTAGGATAATGAAATGGTTATGTGAAATTTAATTCAAGAAAATCTCTCTTAATTAAATGAAAAAATATAATTTTTAATAATAAATAATAATAAATAATAATTTAATTATGTATGACTCAGAATGCTGGACTATGAACAGCTCCTACTCTAGGCAACTTGACACAGCAGTAATGCGAATGCTTAGATGGTCGGCAAGAGAATCACTGAAATATAAAATTAAGAGCTCACCCATTCGTGGTAGCCTGGGGTTACTGACATAAAAAGTAAGCGGAAAGAGCGACAGCTGAGATGGTACGGGCACATTAGACGGAGACCACCAGACCATACTGTAAATCAGGAAATGTCTGTGGATTTTCCTCGACAGCCGTCCAGAGGAAGACCAAATAACTCCTGGATGACTCAATGCTCCAAAATCCTGTAGAGAAACGGCCTAGATGAAAGCGACACCCAGAACCGAAGGATATACAGCCTGAGAACGAGAAGAATCGACCCCAACAGCCTACCTAGGCAATGAGTTGGGATAGGGCCAGGAAGAAGGAGAATAAATAATAATTTAAATAATAATATAATACACTGAATATTATTAAAGTAATATTAATTATTAAAAATAATTATCAATATTAAAATAATTAATAATAATTTATTAATAAATAAAATATTTAATACAACTAAATAATAATTTAATGATAATAAAATAATAATATAATACACCGTTTCACTTTTCGTGATGTTCAGACCAATTTGCCCTACCGCGCCAATAGAAGTTTCACTTCTAAAATGTCGATTCTGTCATCGCAACATATTCATTACTTCGTACGCATTTCATGCTAGGTTGAAGTGTTACAGTTCCTGACATGAAGTCCATATTGTTATTGGTTGCAAATTTCAAAGCTACAGGATGGACTTTAAAAACTAAACCCTCTGGTAGACCTCGCAGCGTTCGAATACTTTAAAATGTCCGAGCAGTGAGGCATGCTGTAACCCAATCTTTGCAAAGTTCAGCCAGTAAGTATGCTGGCGATATGTGAATGTTCTATTAGAGGAGGATATTCCACGCAGACATTCAGTTCCTTTCATAAAAAATAACAGCTCTAAAGGAACTTATTGAACGCGTTTGGAATAACTGCAGTGCATTTTGTCAGGTTGAACGCTGCTATGCGACATGAAATTGGGACAATACTACCAGAAATTAACAAAAGAGTAATACGGAACTTCAGGGGGAGAATTATTGTGAAAATAAAATCGGTATTTGAATGAAACAATTTAAAAAACAAGATAAAAAAATGTTAACATTTTCCTTTCGAATTATAAAATAAAAATTTGCAAAACATATTTAATGTCTGTGTATTAACTTTTTAAAATAGGTAGGCATTTTAACCGTATTCTGAATAAGATATTGTTTAGTATTTATATAGTCGTAGATTCACGTGTTAAAGAACTTCAGAGGTCAATGAGGGAGGGAGGTGGGCGGGAACCAATGTTGAATGGTAATGTATGCGGATTGTTGTATGCTGACAACATGGTAAGTGTTAGAGGAGAATAAAGTTGAATTACTTGATTGAATAAGTTCATTGTATGAGAAATGCGAAGAGAAAGATCTGTGAATGAATGTTGCGATATTCAAAGTCATAGTGATAGAAAAGTGGGAAAGAAAAAGTAAATGCGACATATGGGGGAACTTTGAAAGAGGAGCAAGTTGAGAAATTCTACTGTTTGTGTAGGAATTACTCGGATGATGGAAGAGTTGGTACTAAAATACTGTTGTAAACTATCATCTTAATATATTTTGATGCTGTTACAGGGGTATACCACGGCGTGTAGCGATGGAAAATAAAGTAAATCGGATTCTTTAACATATATACTAGAATCGAACAGTATCAAAATCTGCTAAGATGATAGTCCACAATAGCATTTTAGTACCACATTTTATGTATTGAAGTGAAACGTGGGCGTAGAAAAATACTAAAAAGAGAAGAACAAATGCCCTACAAATGATGTATTGATAAGAATATATGGGAGGATAATATATGACTTAATACAAAATGGAGTTTTTAGGGATGAACGTGAACTTAATGGTAATGTGTTGAGTAAGAGCACTCTGAGATGGTTTGGATATGTGGAACGAACGAATGAAGAAAGACTGACAAAATAAATATTTATTGCAAATAAGACGTCGTAGGAAAGTGTGGTTAGATCAACGGAATGATATTTTGAACGAAAGAAACGTGAGAAATTGTCGAAGAAAAGTGTCGAAGTAATAGTTTTTAACTCTTGCATCAAAATATATCCTGCAGTCTTCTATTTCTCGAATCTTGTAAATTATTTATCAAAAGAACTTGTACATAACATTTTATAAATCTTTTCAAAAACTTATTATTATGAATTCAAAATCTAAAAGCATTTTAAAATATTTAAGAGAAAAAATCAAGTCATGACAAAAGCATCGTCTCCATCACTGGCATCCCCTTCCCTTCCCACCTTCCCACATTTTATCACATGAGTTAGCTAACTTTTATCCTTTTAAGTAATATTTTCTAAAAAAAAACATGTAAATTGTGGAATATTTAATCTTGAAAATAACCGTTTTAAGTAAAATAATTGTTGTTATTAATTTCTTGTCGCTTCCACAGAGTTTAATTTTGTTTAGTTTTTTTCTCTCTCAAAAGTAAATGTTTTGCTTGCTTCAAATCATAAAAACGCCATATCAATGTAAATCCTCATCACATGCAGTGATACATTCTTATTTATTTTGTATACACAATATTATTCTTAGTAATTTTCAACATCAGGATCACATAGGATCAAGATTTTTTAGATATAAATAGTTCTATATACATGAAGAAACGTGTTATAAATGTGGAAATGATTATGCGTATGAATAAGGACCACATCGAACTTAAACCCGTGAAGGAATGAGATACATTATAGCACAAGTGATCATCCAGGGAAAAGTAAACAGAAAATGAAGCCGAGCAAGACGCCACATTTCTTTGCTTGAGAAATTGAGGGGATGGTTTGGGTGCAGTTCTACTGTTTTGTTCCAGTCTACAGTAAATAAGATAAGAGTTACCACGATGGTGATCAGCCTCTGATAGTAGGCGGCATCTCGAGAAGAAGATTTTTGCATTTCTATTAGTTTAATATAAGTTGCAGTTGATATGAGAATATTTTTATCTTAGGACCTTTTCCATAGTTTAAAATATGTTACTCATATCTGAGAAAAATCATAAAACTGATAAGTGATTATAAAATGAAAACCACAATATGTAAGTATATATACGTAAGAGTTTTCATGAAATTTAAAAAAAAACAACTCTTTTATATGGAAATAAGGGGTAAAAGTTTTCTTCTATATGGAAATAAGGGGTAAAAGTTTTCTTTCATATGGAAATATGGGGTAACAGTTTTCTTCTATATGGAAGTAAGGGGTTTAAGTTTTCTTCTATATGGAAATAATGGGTAAAATTTTTCTTTTCAGACATTCTCGAAACAGATTTTCCTAAAGTCATAAATATATGTAGCATTACACCTTCGAAAATTAGGTGAAAAAATGTTCACGTTGTTAAAAATGTTAGTTCAAGGGAATCAGTACGGGCTTCGAGTTATTGGACTTCTATATTATTATTATTATTACACATGACAAGAAATATACACAATTTGAGAAAAAACAACAGGTAATTTGATTTGGACATATAATTTTAATGGATCTGGGTTTGTTGCCTTTCATTTGTCATATCCCCAGTAAACTAGGCTTTTGCCTAATTTACTGGGGATAATGTGCATGCATGTTTTATGAAACCTAGAAATGCATGTTTTACCACGGCCACGCACTTTAAAATGATTTGTTTTGATGATTTGCTTCTAATGGTATGCATATTTGAGCCCCGCAACATATACATCATTTAGGGTTTGTCTGCATTTATCATGAAGGACTTTACGAATAGTTTTATTAACACGACTTTCGATTTCTCACCGGATGTCATGATGACTAGGCGAATGGATCCCTTAGACTGCATTACTTCTATTAATTGATTAGTTTTTATCGATCTTTACACAATTCAAATCAAAATAGCAATAAAACCAAATAAATTAAAACATTCTCAGATATATGCATCATAAAAAATGTATATTTTAAATGTCTTTGTATATTTTTTTAACATTCATAAAAATGTATTATTATACTTAAATACACCTAAAAAGATGCGATGCACAATAAATACTCGTAGGTCCATTTTTACCTACCACACGAGAAGCCGCGACGACTGTTGTTTCCAAAAACCAAAATGAGAAAGAAAAAAAAAAACAAAGAAACTTATGGAGCAAAAGTTAAAAAAAATCAAGTTTTTCACTATTTATGTATATTTTATAATATATTAAGTACACATTTAAGCGCATTTAAGTTGAAAATAATAATACAAGTTCTCGGATGAAAAGGAAAGACGTAGGTTTATTGTCTGAAATTAAATTACAGTGTTTTTCTTTAACTGAAAAATAAACATCATAACATAAAATAAAAATGTAATTTATAAATAATTTGAAAGTATACCAAATCTTGAATAATCAAAATTGAAAGAAATGAAATCAAAATAGAAAAACAGAGAAACAGGAAAAATAAATAAAAAAGTGTATTAAAAAAATAATCGTAGGGACAAAATTATATGTACTCGTTGTTTAAATATTCAAGTATTGATAATATTTTATTTTTGCCAACCGATATTTTTTCATTTCAGCGATGCCAAATATAGTAGAATGAATAATAGCGTTTCGCTTAACAGATACATTGTATTTCCAAATATTATATAATTGAATTAATGCAGCACTTTGTTAAGAAATACTTGATATTCCTGCAATGCCAATTATTGTAGAATTTATGTAACATTTTAACAAATAATACGATATTACATTAACTGCTTTCAGTTAATGTATTTCCATTTCATTGAAGCTGGTGTTTGAACGATTGAAAAAAGTAAAATTTGACAATCGTGGTGCAGTACAACCGAGTCAAACATTTGCAATTCAATGCTCGTAAGTATGAGAGAGCTAATTTGTTATTCACAAAGGGCTAGAGTAGAATACACCGACCACTCAAATATTTCTTAAGCACACTCTGTGCTAGGGAAGCACAAGTGAGGTTTTCACCGTCAGGGAATTAAGAAATAATTTAATTGTCCTGCGCAAAAAAACTATAAGTCAAATTTTGTATTATATTTTTTAGTCAAATAATTTTTTATTGTTTAAATAAATTTTTGGTTATTTACGAAGCTTTATATTTTTGGTAAGGTTCGTTTTCTCCATTTTTTTTTCGAATTTGATACATCTTAATCTACATTAAAGTATTAGAAATATGGGTGGCGTGTGCAGCTTTGGAAAGCACTAGAAGATAACACTTTGTAGAAACATTTTGTTTGCATATGAATACTATACACATAAAGATTTCTCTATATTTTGTCTTACCTTGGTAAGTTTTCTGCGGTTTATTTACCAAATACACTTTTCTAAAAATATCAAATTTTGAGGAATTTCCTTATCTAGTGGCCGAAGCTACTACCTTCCTATCTTTAGACTCAACTTGTGTTTTGTAATATCTTTAATTCGGTTCGAATTCTGAGCGCCATTAATAAAAGTGTTCTCTCTAAACAAAGCATTATACTATAAATTGTCCTTATATTAATTAATTATTTAAAAAAAATGTTTTGAATATAAAATGGTTCTATTTCAGTTTGAATTGAAGACCGTATTAACATATATCAGATCGGTTGGAAAAAAATATTACACGGCAATAAAACCACCAGGTTGTACTGCATATCACAAAGTATATTACAATATAATACAACCGAGTTAGTCTTACTCTACGTGGGTTGTGACCGTGACTTGTGACAATTCTTACGCCATAAATTTATAATCCAAAACACCTTAGTTATGGTCAAATCCTAACGCAGCTAAGATACAAATCACGCAAAAGACCACTTACAAACTCTTTGAAGTCTTTTCGAAATGTGTGTCAATACCTGGAGAGTTGAAACTTAAAGGTATGAGAACACGGATACAACTCCGAAGTGCCTGTTGGGGTGACATTACATACCCTTGGTCTTAAGGAGGCCTTATTGTTTTCTACGTACCCAGATGAAAATTGGTGCCGACGAACCATCATTATACATGTGTGGTGACATTCAATCAATGTCGTACCTGAAGTTTACTCGCTTGCTGCCCTTCGTGAGCGTCTCAGAAGAAACCTGCAGAGGGGAAGCCCCAAAGCCATCACAGTGGGATCTTTCCCGGTTGAGAAGGATCTGGTGTTGTTGACAGGATTGGAATGAAATTTATACACAGGGAACAATATATAGTGCACATCAGTGGCGGCCGGTGGACCAAATAATTTGGGGTTCACCAGAGTAGAGGTATCCAAATACCAAATAATATAAAGAAAAAAAAAATTACATACCTATTTATACAGAAGTTCTATTCTCCGCTCTTTTTGTTTAGCGAAGACCTCAATGACCCTTTTGTTGAAATCAGGTATAGACTGAATTAGCTCTTTTTCGATGCTTAATATTGATAGAGCATTCAGTCTGTCCTGGCTCATTGTATTTCTCAAAAATGATTTTATCCTTTTTAACGTAGAGAAACACCTTTCACTCTCAACAGAAGTCATTGGAATAGTGCATACGAGTTTAATTAACTTTACAGTCTGAGAAAAATCTTCTAGTAAACCAGTATTATAAAAAAGTTGTAAAATAGACAAAGCGCCATCAGCATTGGCAAAATCATCGCGAGCATAAATTGCACTGAGTTCACCTTTTAATTGAACTTTATTTAAAAAATCGCATGTTTTTACCGTCAAAACAAAATCATATTCGGGAAATTTTGACCTATACTCAGTAAATTTTTCGCAATAGAGTAATTTTGCTGCAGTTAAGTGATCGCTGAATGCAAAACGTTGTTTCATTTCACACAAAATTGTATCGCAGACTTCTTTACAAATAACCGACTTTGAGGTTTTTATTCGTTTAGTCGGTGGTTCAAAAAAAATATCCGTAGAGTTACGCACATTTTGAACACATTTTTCAAACTCACTGATATTGTTACGAATTATAACGGGATCTAAATTCCTAAATTGCAATTGTTTAAATAAAATATCACAGTGTGGTATAATTTTTTGGAAAAAACTCAACCAATAAAGAAATGTTTCATCTGTAAGATAGCGCAAAAGCATATCTGCTTGATTAATTGTCTGGTTATCATTATCGGATGCCAAAATGGTTTCCATACACTCAATTAGAGATTCGCGATTCGTGCTAATAGTTTTAACTGTTCTGATGTTAAAATTCCACCTCGTTTGCGGAACTGATGGAATTTTGCGTTTTACTATTTCACTTAAAATGTCTGTACGTTTAGATGAACGCGAAAAAAACTTTGAAAATGTTTGTAAGTTCGAGAAAAACATCTTTACTTCTCTATTTTGAGACACACTTTTTTCGACTATTAAATATAGTTGATGAGCGTAACAGTGAACATAATGCGCATAAGCAAACATATTTTGAATTTTTGTCCGAACTCCTCCAATTTGACCGCTCATTACTGCAGCACCATCGTAACATTGAGCGATTAATTGCGTCTTAGATATATTTAAATACTCAAGTTCTTGAAATAGAGAATCGGATAATCCCACAGCGCAATGGGATTTTGGCGTTAAATACTTCCAAAATCGTTCGTGAATTTTGCCATTCCATTCATATCGAATGACCATAACTATTTGCATAACTGTCGATACATCAGTTGTTTCATCCGCTTGGATTGCTACAAAATCGCATTTCGAAATTTGTAATTTTATTTCTTCGTAATATACTTCCAAAATTGCATCCAATATGTCGTTTTGTATTGTCTTTGAAGTGCCCTTGAATAAAGAGTTGGATTCCATGTGTTGCTTCATCGATATGTCAAGTTCAGCCACAAAGTCAATTAAACCACGATATATTCCTGGATTTAAGGAATCACTACTCTCATCATGGCCACGCATAGCTAGTTCAAACACACCGCAAAACTTCACACAATCGATTAGTTTGGACAGAATGTATCGGTTTTTGTTAACGAGCTCGGTATGATATTTAATATGTGAACGATAGCCTGAATCCAATTGCATTCGGATATGAACTTTTCCTAACACATTTAGGCTTAAAACGTTTTTAAGATGAATTTGGCATGAATTATGTTTTTTGATCTTTTCTGAAAGGTGAGTTAAATCGTTAATGCCGCAAATTGTCCAAGCTGAATCAATATCATAAATAAGACACGGAAAACAAAATAAACTATTGAGTTTTTCACATCTACAGAGCCACGAAGCTTTATTATACATCCTCTTGTTAAAGGAACGAATAAATTTTTTAGCACCAGATTTACACTCTTGTTTTATCACAAGTTCGTGTCTAGGAGGACCGTTTTTTTTATTGTCACTTTGTTTTCAAAGCTTGACTTATTTTTTTAATATTTTCCACAGTTATAATATTCATGTTTATTAATTTACGCAAACAAACACAATAAATAATCCAAATTGTTACGTTTATCTTGCAAATGGCTCGTAATATTATATAGATAGGTAGAGAAAAGTTTACGTGCGCGACGAAACTGAAAAAATGTAATAAAACACAACTCATGTTATACTTAAAGTAAAGAAAGAAAGTCGCTACCTAATTAAGCAAAAACGTTTGTTAATTTGGAGACATATACTCGCAGACATATGTACTAAAAAGACGCCCCAGTTTAAACGTTACGAACAAATCATCCCTTCTCTGCGGTGGTCATATTTAAAAAAAAACTTTAAATTGATGTATTACTATCCCAGCGAACTGTCATTCGGAAGCTTTCGGGATCACTCGGATATTTTGTGCAGCGCTCCAAACATAGGTAAAATTCCTAGAAATCCCTATACAAATATAGCTGTCTCAACATTTTCTGTGCTCTTTTAACTTCGAAACATTTTTATGAATTTGGAGCTCGATCTATAACGCACGCAGAACCCAACATGCTCGCAGATTGCAAAACACATGTATACAACAAATGAACTCTAACAAATTGAGTTGCATATTGTGATGAGCCATGTCGACATAAATATATATTATTTTTCACAAATATTGTTATGATAATATACATATTTTCGCTATACTTCTTTAGGTGTTTATTGTTATATAAATTCAGTAGTTCAACGCACGAGAGCACTAATGAGCCAGCCGCCACTGGTGCACATACACGCAACATCTTAGAAAAATAAATTTAGTTCGTTTTGTTGGAACAATTTTATCATAACGTATTTAATATTTATTTTTAAATATATTTGTACAACTTTCACCGTCTAGTTGATAAAACATTTGTCTTCGACCATTGTTTCGGGTTCAATATCCAATGGTACCAAAAAAAACTGAATTTGTGTTTAACTTTAAAATAATTTAAAATTCCCTACGCCTTAACCAAAATTTGTATTATCATCGTTTGTCAAATAGATCTGTTGAAAAGAAAAACAAATCTGGAATGTAAAATATTTTAGTTTCCAGATTTATTTTATTTGATAAATTACGTGGAATACAAATATTTTAGTTTCCAGGTTTATTTTATTTGATAAATTACGTGGAATAAAAATATTTTTGTGTGTTTTTCCCTATTTGACTAACGTGTATTTATTATACTGATATTTTAATTGAGTTGTTAGATATTTAAAATTATTTATATTTAGTTTTTAAAATAGTTTGACATGAAAGCAATTTAATCGTTGTTTTTCACTAACTAAATAATATTAACGTTTCCCTTTTAAAATGTTAATTCAGTGTTTCATATATTTAAAGTAACGAGATTCTGTAAAATTTAAATAAATCATACGTTTAGATTTTTTTAATTGAACATTACATTTGTAAAAAAACTTTTTGATTCCAATACCGGCGGTTATTAAAGTACTTTCAGCATTTCAACGGTAATATTAAACTATTTTTCTTGATTTTGTAAGCTTATTTTTAAGAAGAACATAAAAATTAACTCTTCTGACGAAACAATTAACCTACATTACAAAAAGAAGCACAATATGCTTTAATTTTTTTATTCGAAGAACTCAATATCTGAGGTCGTATTCAAAAGGAATATGTCATCAGATATTGAGATCAGATATTGCGCACGAAACTAAACAAGAGTACTTGACAAAAAATTACTACTTATTTCCAGTCTACACAAATGTATATTTCTGTATATAAAACTAAATATTTTGCAACATAGTTAAATATTATGTAACTTTTATCAACAACCCAAAGATAAACGAGTATGTAGATGCCCTCAAGAAGAGGTTTAGAGAGCGAACTCTCCTCATAGGCGCTGTTACTCGAGACTCGAACCCATTATCACAACACATATCAGGTCTGGCAGCTATAGCAGCACCCGAGCGAATAATGTATGACACTTTCTGTGTATAAAGGACAACCTTATGGGAATACTGCGATTTGATAATTTCCCCAACACTCCAGAAATATGTTTACGAGGCCTTAAGTGAAAATCAGAAAGAAAAACTTTTTGGAAATCTGGTTTCCAGTAGGAATCAAACACGTAACCTCTGGGTCGGAAGATAGGTTTCTTACCAACGGCCACGGAGGTCGTCAAATCCCTTGTCCCTAAAAAAATGTTATTCCAACATGGCTGAAAAAAAATCGTAGAACCAAATGACCACATTTTTAGCATCTCTGTAACACCAGTGAGGATTGACTGAATAGTATAATACAAATTAATGAATTAGGAATAATGGCTGAATAATAATGCAAATGTTGTCTAGTTGATAGAAACGACTGGTTTTCATTTGATTTATATATAAGGGTTTGTTCTCCCACACTCTGGTTAGGGTTGAAATGGCTTTGAAACTTTAAGTAGATGCCAGTTTTAACGTATTTATAGACACCTAAACCGTTGAGTTAATGCATATTGTAAAACCAGTATTTGACTGTTGTGGGATAATTCAGCTTTATAAAAAAAAACATTACATACTACGAGTATATATGTTATATGTACAAGGTATTTCAAATTGAGCGGTTTTTTTGTTTAATTGTTTTTTACACTTGAATAAAACACACAATTTGCTTTGTTTTAAAAAATTTTTTTTTGGTCATTGAAGTATAATGTATGCCATTTTAACACAATAAACAATATCCGCCAAATGTCCACCTCTTACAGCTCCAGAGATGTCCACTCTTTTGTCAAAATTTTCAATGACATTTTGGCATAATTGCGGTTCTAACTGACCAATAACGCGAATAATTTCGTCAGTTCAGGAATTGATTGGGGGGCATTCTTATATCCCTAGATTTTCACGTAACCCCAGAGAAAATAGTCCAACGGTGTCAGATCACACGATCTTGGTGGCCAATTAACATCACCGTTTCCGGAGATTACAATAGATACAATAATTCTCAATTTTAACGCGTTGTCATATTGTATACGACTCCATTTTTATAAATGTTATACATTACACTTCTCAAATGTCATAAGATCCAGGCAAGTTTGCGACGCCATCTGCGTTTTATCCAAGAATTAAAAAAAAACGCTAAATTTAAAGGACCCTATATATGGTATAATACATAATTTATTGAAAAATATAAGTATAAGGCAAAAAAAAAAGGAATGTAAAGATCTTTAAAACATGTGCTAGACCTGTAATGACTATTGAAATTCAAGATGATAGCATACGCACAAAGGCACTCCTTGGAACATCAGAAATGAAGGTCTTGCAATGCATAATCAGTGAAACGCTCGAAGATGGAATAAGAAATTCAGAAATGAGAGCAATGTGTTTAATCGAAAACATTCTAAGATTAGGGAGACTGTGAAGATATTAATGGCAGAATAACGTTTAATGAATGGACGTGCATGAGTGATAGGTAAAACAATACGATTTCTGAAATAGATTTTAAATTTTTTGCAGTTGTATGAGGTCTTTCGGGGTGTTGTGCTGCGTGGTTAGGTTTATGACATCGAAGTTTCGAAAACGTTGCAGTTTTCATTTCAATAGCTAAACCAGTCAGTTGATTTGTTGGGTTGATATTGTGTTTAATGCTATCTTTCGGGGGAAATTGATCCGAACTTTTTCGGTATATATCTATACATACAGTTTTCGTTTTTCAGGAACTCATACCTTGTGTGAATTTTGTCAACTAGCTGTTGTTAATACAGCGTTTTGGATTAAATTTTAAACGTATTCGATCATACTTAATTTTAAATTGATTATTTGTTTGGCGTCGTCTCGTATTAAATATCACGCCCAAAACTTTTTTTTACTTATGAAGGGAAGCTAATTAGCGTCGTTAAATCATTTCCCGTGGAACAATGGGTGAAAGTTTATTCATAAAATAAATGCTATAAATAAATAACAAGCATAATATTCATCAAGTAATGGACACCGTTCATTCTATCTCTGATGTTTAAGCAGATATCTAGATTATTGCGATTTCATTATTACTTGGGATGATAAATCCAATGAGGCATATTCCAAAAATATCAGAGGAAAATAAAAAGACTGTTGAAATCTTGCTAACCATGAAATTCATGAGCAGTGTGTTTAACCCACTATTTATTTAAATAAATAATCCACTGATTATATTTGGTTGTATTGCGATGATAATCGAGTCAATCTTCATTCTCTATTTAACCTTACATCAGCAAGTTACATATCTTACAAGGTATCTTTATTCGCCATTACATTGGCAAGGTATCTTACAAGGTATTTTCCTTCAGCCTTACGTCGGCAAGGTATCTTAATTTAGCTTTACATTGGCAAGGTATCTTCATTCAGCCTTACATCGGCAAGGTATCTAACAAGATATACTCATTCAACCTTACGTCGGCAAGGTATCTGACAAGATATATTCATTCAGCCGTACATCGGCAAGGTGTCTTTCATTCAGCCTTATATCGGCAAGGTTTCTTTATTCAGTAATACATAAGCAAAGTATCTTACAAGGTTTCTTTATTCAGTATTTCATCGGCAAGGTATCTTACAAGGTACTTTAATCCAACCTTACATCGGTAAGGAATCTTACAAGACATATTCATTCAGTCTTACATTGGCAAGGTATCTTACAAGGTACTTTCATTCAGCCTTACATCGGCAAGGAATCTTACAAGACATATTCATTTAGTCTTACATTGGCAAGGTAACTTCATTCAACCTAATACCGGTAAGGTATTTTAATTTAACCTTGCATTGGGACAACTTTGAACCGATTTATTACTCCAATTTAGTGGCGTTAAAGGATAGTTTTGCTGAATTCGTAGTTTTCTACGAAAATGTTGGCAAATTGCTGAGCTGTTTGAACTCCATGGTTTAAGCTGATGTGTAAATATGTTTTCTTTACTACAATTCATTTTCCTTCACCTGTGACATCGGAAATAAGTCTACCGGCATTAATTTTCTTTCAATATGCAGGAATGTCGCCTTCAGGGGACGAATTACTTAAGATGGTTCATTCTTAGTAACTACGTGATGTTGCGCTCATAATAAATAAAGAACAAAATAGATTTGCTAATGTGAATCGCGCTCAAGTAGAATTGCGCGGGTGGTGTTGACATCGAATTGAACTTTTTTATATAAAGTAGCACAGGTTAATTTACAATATAAATAATATATTTACAAGAATTAGGTCTCAGAGAGTCGATATAAGTGTTCTAAGAAGTCAAGTGGTAGAGACAGATATATCTGAAGTACAATTCAGAAACCTTCAACATGATATCAATGCGTAAGATGAATAAAGGGTGATTTTCATCAATTCCAAAAATCATTGAGTCCCATTGGTTTGGTAAATAAAAAACGGGTACAAGATAGAAAATTAACTGAAGAAGATACAATTTCATGGTTAAGCATAACTCCACTAGTGTTCGTGGTAAATGACTGCAAAAAACTAGTGTAAATATTTCAGGTGCTTTATTGGTATCTGATGAGAAAAATAAAAATGTCAATTATGTTTATCTTTATTTTATTTTTTTACGATATTCCCCAATAGAGTTAAGACATTTGAATAGTGATTTCATATTCTTTTCCGAAACGACCATTGCCAAAATTAAGTAATAATCATTCTACTCGTATTATTAATAAATTGAGTTTAATTATCTCACCTTAGGAAGGCACACCGTGAATCGAAATGAACATTGTTATGTGCTATAAAGTAAAGTGGAAGAAACCAGATTAACAATACGAAATAACATGTAAAGGTAGACAGAGAGGACATAGAGTCAAATGTGGGGGAAGTGAAAGAAGAAAGTTCACCTCCTTCATATCTATATATAGATTTTCTTTTACATTTATATATTTTACTATGTATAGATTTTCTTTTACATTTATAGATAACATATATTTTCTTTTACATTTTACAAACAAATACAAACAATCGAGGTAAAAACATAACAAGTTCTTGTTTATTCCTTAAGTCGAAGGCTTGTCAGACATCAATTATTGCATTTCTTGTTCTGTTATGTGATATATTAACACACCACATATTATTCACATTTCACGCATTTCAACAACATTAACTCGACTCCATTAACCTTTCCCTTCCTGTGCTAAAAAAATCCGCGCGTTCCGGTGCGGTGTATTCAATACACATCAATACACATGTAAAACAGAGCGAATTAAAATCGGAAAAATAAGAATATTCATAGCCAATCGTTTAAATTACTTAAATTTGAAGTCAAAAGTGACCATAATTGAAATTTAATTGCTGAAAACATGAAAAAAATAACAGCCGAAGTTCACGAAAGCACGATGCCCAAAAGCTACTGAAGCGAGATAAGCGAGTGAACTGATATTCTATTTCTTGCGTTCCCATATACCGAAGTAGAGGGAGACGTGAATAGCGTCGCTTCCTCACATATAGCGGTTTTTTTAGAATGAATATACCTACGTCACACACTGGCACACATTTGAATGTATTGGTGAATTTATTCCCGATTTTCACAAAATATCTCTGATGTGGCCGATAAGTGCTAATTATAATTATTATTAATGTTATTTTTTTCATTCAATGCGTATTACGGAGGAATACCTAAAATCTGAACCCAGTATTTATTATATTTATAGAGATATTAAAGTTTTTAAAAGTATTGTATACTAGTTGCACATCACAGGGAAGGAAGGGTTAATGCATATTTTAAAGTTGAATGTTTTATTTATATATTTAATTTATAAAGAATTTCCATAAAGTTACATCTGAATTATTTTACCAAGAAAATAGGTAAGTAATCAATTTAAACATATATAACAGTTAAAAAAAAACGATTATTAAATAAGCCAGTATTATTTTCACCGCGAAAAAATAGACAATAATGCAAAATAAAATATTGTACATTTTCTAAAAGAATTATAAGAAAAGACATTTTCTAAAAGATCTATTGAAACGGCGGAGGCAACAAAACGCCTCGTTGTGTTGCCATAAAATGGAGCTCGGACCACGAGCTGTTAGCGAGAATACAAAAGATAACGAAGCGAGCGCAACAAAGGGCATAAAAGTGCATCCCTCAATAGCCGTTATATCCGCGCGATATCTTACTTTTGCCGACTGCAAAGTATCACTCTATGTGCTTTTAACAATGAAATATGTTTAGAAGAACGAATTAAGTATATCTTATTTCTCAGAGTTCTTCAAAATATGACGAAATTAAATTTCTATTTGAGATATATGATACGCTTATACATATAACATATGTTTAAGTATGGGTTTGAAAATTAATGTAGCGAAGTCAAAGGGTCTTTCAAATTGAGCGTTTTTTTAAATTCTTGGATAAACCACAGATGGCGTCGCAAACTTCCCTAGGTCTTGTGACATTTGAGAAGTGTAACGTATGACATTTATAAAAATGGAGTCGTGTACAATACAACAACGCTTCAAATTGTTGAATTATTTTATATATTGTAATCTCCGGAAATGGTGATGTTAATTGGCCACAAAGATCATGTGATCTGACACCGTTGGACTATTTTCTCTGGAGTTACGTGAAACACCAGGTCTATAAGAATGAACCCAATCAATTTCTGAGCTGAAGGACGAAATTATTCGCGTTATTGGTGAGTTAGAACCGCAATTATGCCAAAATGTCATCAAAATTTTTGACAAAAGAGTGAACATCTGCAAGAGGTGGACATTTGACGGACATTGTTTTTTGTGTTTAAATGTCATACATTATACTTCAATGACCAATAAAAAGTTTTAAGATATCAAAGCAAATTGTATCTTTTATTCGAGAATTAAAAAAATAGAATTAAAAGAACCGCTCAATTTGAAAGACCCTTTATAAAGGAATGTGGTAAAAAGTTTGTAAGATGTATGGGTTAAATCAGAAAAACCCGGAGCAGTTTGTTGAGTTCTGTTATCTGGGTAGCAATTCAACATATGTATGCGAGTTGAAAGGAGCATTGACAGAAGGGTAGCGACAGGGAACGAGGTTAACGGACCACTCAATGTTATGTACAATAACCGCACAATAGCAACAGTAGCAAAAATTACCGTTCATAATAGTGAGCCTATCTTGATGTATAGAAGTTAAGCTTGGATTTAACAGAAGGATAAAAATAAGACTAAAATGATATGCAGTGGAGATGTGTGCATTAAAACATTTATAGAGTGTAAATGTTTGAAAGAAGGTGGAATGTAGATATCAGAAATGAATACGTGGATGTTTTAAGTTAGATGAAGAAAGTAGCTTTCAGACGATTTGGACATGTCGAGAGAATGAATAATAAAAGAATTACTTATTGAGTATATAAGTCAGAATTGCAAGGTGCTAGTGGTAGACCGATAAAAACGTGGCTGGACCAAATTGACCAGATCAAGAAAGAAGGTAAAGTGAGAAGTATGAATAATAGCAGACTGTACGAATGTGGAGGAGACGAAAGTTGTGTGCTTAGATACAATTTTTTGGAGATACGTCCTCTCTGCCTACCCCGCAAGAGACACGGCGTGATGATATGAATGTACTTTAAAATATTGTAGTATAGGATTGTATCTCTAATTTATTTCTTTGATTCATAATACTAAAGTCTCTTTTCCATAAAATGAAAACAATGGTATACAAGGCAAGTAAATTTAAATAGTTAAAATAATTTACAAAATTTCATAAAATTTATCTTAAATTAAGATGAAGAAATAATAAGATTTTAATTGTTAAAATTACATAAGAAATTAGGATATATGCTATTGTTCCGAAGTTATTCAAATATGTTAAGGTTATACTATCATATTACTTGTTTATCATAGAAAACATGTGTACATACAAACAAAAGGGTGAGGGCTAAAAAAACATCTGATGTCCTCATTGCCGTGCTTGCCCTGTATTGGTGGAAGTGGATCTTGACTAGGGGGATGTTATGAGATGAGCCCAGACCTTTTGATATCGTATTTCTTGAATGTATTTTCTTTGCAATTATTTTGAAAAATACACATATATGCAGTTTCAGGATATATGTGTATATGCACATACTATGTTGCTATCAATAAAACTATATTTATTTATTTTATTGGGATAATCAGAGATGATAAAGCGCTAGACCATCCTATAACGACACACATCTTTCGCTTGTTCTACATCGATACATATTTTTTTATAACTCCTACGAATTCCATGACTTTTTACATATCATACACTTGATTCAGCCATGCTTTACTTGATCTTTCTCTGCCACGCTTTTCACTCATATTCGCACTGTATATTTGTTTGTTATTTCTTCTCAATTCATTCATTCTAGATATCCAAAACTATCTCTTTGTGTGCTCTTTTTGTTGTTACTAAATACACCAGCCAATAGTTCACATTCATCCCTAATCATTTGATCCCCTATTCTGTCATACATTATCACCCCATTTTTTTAGTGCATGCATTTTTACAGATAAATCAGCTCTTGTAAGTATTTTTCCACATCCACGTTACATTCCCATACGTTTAAGTTGATACTAGAATACTGTTGAGTACTATTATCGTTGCAAATTTAATAATATCCAGTTCAAGTATATTTGTTTTAGTGACCCATTTACTTTATTTCTTATCACAACAAACCGTTCGATATCTCTCGTAACTCTTAAACTATCTGAAAAAAAAAAACTACCTTAATAGCGGAACTCCTTAACACATTCACTGCGGTATTTATTTATAGAATAGTGTAGAAGTACTGAAAAAAATCATATTTTCGAAACCTTAAAATCTTACGGTATTTTCGAAACCTTAAAATCTTACGGAAACCTTAAAATCTTAAAATATTCGGTACCATACAAACAAAGAGAATCGAATGACGCGCAACGGGCGTCATCAGCGTTTCTACTAAAAATGTGTTGACTCCCCAGGGGCGTCTTTAGCAGCGAACGTGTTAATTTTCTCTAATCTTTCATTGTTTAGCCATAGATGTTACTAAAAATGGTTCATCTTAGAGGTGCAATGTCTGTGCTCGACTGTGAAGATAAATCATTGGTTTGTATAGTCACATAGTCACAAATGCCCCACACAACTGAAAACTAGAAAAAATGCTGCGTCTCCGTAATTTATCCTAGACGGATAGTTAACTACAATGATGTCTTATAATTTGTTTTATCAAACACTGTTTATTCCACTTTTTGTAACGGTATGTTATAACCCTACCGGTTTTAAGGCTTTCACCTCATCATCAGGGGAGTACAAACATGACTGAATTATGTTCGAACTGATACCAACATACATACTTCTAACGGAAAACATTTGGATTGTGGACTATGGGTGGAAGGAGGGAGAATACAGCCTCAGCGAGCAGCAACGAGATTCTGGGAATATATGTGTTCGCCAGATGCTAGAAATTTCCGTAGAAATGATTTAGAAAAGCCAGTGCATTGGGGTGAACATCTGGCAAACACATATATTCCCAGAATCTCGCCGCTGCTCGCTGAGGTTGTCTCCTCCCTCCCTCCACCCACAGTCCCCAACCCGAATGTTTTCCGTTAGAAGTATGTATGTCGGTACCAGGTCGAACATAATAAAGTCTTGTTTGTGCACCCTGATAATGACGTGAAAGCCTTGAAACCGGTAGCCATTACAAAAAATGGAATAAACTTTGTTTGATAAAACAAATTACTACATACATCTTTAAGCCTCCACAATGTTAATCTTAACTATAAATAAAATATAATGATGTCTTACATAAAAAATAATCTTAAAAATGATTCTCAATTATTTCAGTCATGTCTATCAGTGAGACGTTTTCATCCCGCGTGTGGCATAGAATAAAGCAGTGTGGCCAAAAGCTCCATAAAGCTTTCTTTATGGAGCTTTGAACTTCACAATTGTTTAATTCGCGCCATTTATTTTCATTTAATCGCGGAAGTTTTTTGTTCAACTGTGACTTTTATTGGATCCATTTCACTGATGACCCGCCACAATACGCCAATGTGCCTCGTGTTCCGCCTTGCTAAAGCTCGTGTTTTTTTGTATGCTAATTAGGTAATATTTTCTTAAGCTTCTTCATTATTCTGAATTAATCTATTTTTTTTACTAACAACACATTTAAAATGAATATCGGTTTAATGAAAGTTCTCCTAGTGCATAAGATTAAGAAAGTCCTCCATTTTATTGACATAAACAATCACTTCATTAAGCATGACCCGTTAGAAAGCTGGCTTATGTAATAATCACAAATTTCTTGTATTTATTGTACAGAGTGGTCACTGAAAGACTGAAACGTTTAGCAATCCTTTCTCGCAAGAGGTCCATCGTCGCTCTAACAGTATACGCAGGAGCTCCATTCTGTTGAAATCATACCTCCTGATTATCTTCGACCGCTGGGCGTAATAAAAAATCAAGCATTGTCATATACAGGGCCCCGTTGATTCTTTCTGTCTGACCTTCCTCATTTTCAAAGAAATAGGGGCCGATAACTCTTTCAGCCATAACACCGCACCAAACAGTGCATTTTTGGGAATGCAATTGATGTTGATGTAATTTCATGTGATTTTCAACACCTCAAAATCTACAGTTTTGTTTGTTGATGTACCCGTTCAAATGAAAATGGGCCTCGTTACTCATTATCAAGTTGTTCAAAAAGTCTTAGAACAACTTGATATTTTTACTGGAATAAAAAAATCCAATGAGATTTATTCGTTGCTAGACATCATACGAAGCCACTTTAATTTTCAAAGGATGCCATGTTACCTGTAAAAAAATGAAAAAAAAAATGAACAAGTTATGACTTTTTTAAACCCTTTAGTCTTTTAGTGGCCACCCTATATAATAAATCCTTAAACAATCAGCTGAAACATTCATACCCTGCAGATACCCATACACAATTTCAATCGCTTTATAGCAATTAATCACAAAAATCACATGAAAATGTTCAACGATTCTTAATCCCAAGTTTTACTTGTATATATGACATTCATTTACATACCAATGTAGAGACCTCTAAAAGATCTCACTACCCCCCTGTCAAAAATTCCCATTGTTTCCCTTTTTTAGGTTTGAAGGCACTGCATTATAAAAAAATTACAACTCTCTTTAAGAAAATAATCTAAAATGGCTTTGAGATAAATCTACCGACAGTTCTTCTTAGTGGTTCATTTTGTTTCTTTAGATTTGTGTGTAGACCTAGATTAGGTTATACTAATATGTGAGTACCTATACAAGAGTTAAAGCCTTATAGTGTCATCTGTAATGACTTCACTCATTAATAACTTCTTGTATTAAATATATTTGAGTAGGTAACATTTAAAAAGACCATGTCCATCGGATGCAAAAAATGAGTTGATAAAGCAGATTTTTCTTATTGATGGTGCGGAGCCGTTTAACATTTTAATTTTAATGAAAAAAGCACATAAATAATTTTAAAATCATAATTAAAAATCAGTATTTTTTTCAAAAAGAATCTTGTCCAGCTTTTAAAGGAATCAAAAAAGATCATGTCCGAATTGACCAATCATAGCTTTCCGATTGTATATAAGTTCATACCAGCTCACCAGTAACTCTCAGTTTTAAATCGTACGTACTGGTAATGTCATTATACAGTTTTATCTACCTACATATATTTATAGTTTTATAATAATATTTATTCTTATTTTGTTACACTTTACTTATTTTATTTGACTAAAATTAAAATAAATTACTCTACCCAATTATTTTTTGTAAAATATTTTTAAAATCGAACAAAAAACATCATGTCCCAGACCTGTTCAATCAAAAAGATTAAAGTAGAATTGTTCACTCAAAAATGATCATGTCCATATTTGAAACTAGAATAACTATTTTAATTATTATGATTCGATTTTAAACAACATATCAAGTCACCTAAAGTAATTTTAAGGATTTCAGATATTTTTACAATGAATTATTATGTCATATACTCGTATATTTAATGCAAACAGGTTTTTGCGATTTCCCAACATTCTGATTTGGTGGACATGTTCTTTTTTTAATATTACCTCCTCATTTGTCTATCAAAAATTAGTTAACTTTGAATATAGACACCAAGAAATTCGAAATTATCTGAAACATCCATGACTGATAACATATCTCCATCAAGAAGGTGTTGTCTTCGCAATGAATCCACTCAAAGTGTAGCACTCTGTCCTCTTTGCCTACCCCGACAGGGATATGCGGTAAAAGTAGGCATAATTGAGATAGTTACGATTTGTACTAATAGATGTCGCACTATTTATTATATTTAACTTTAGTAAATATTACGGGGCGTGTGAGGTAATAAATCGAAATAATTTCTTTTCATCCACCTCTTGATACAATGTTGGATAAATAATAATTGTGAGTGAAGATTTGATACTTTTGTTATTTAGCTGTCAGGTGATGTGTCGGGGCAGTATTGATGTGTTGTCTTCGGTCTTTCATTTGTTAAATTGATGTGAAATGTGTTTAAAGATGTATTAAGTAGTTGAACTCGTGAATATTTAATACCCAACTATTTTATACAATAATAGTTCAGAAACGTTATTAAAAAAAACTGTAAAACTGTGTATGAATAAGGTTTATTGTCTTGTTTTCTATTTATATCTGTTTCTGAGTAAAGACAATTTCGTATCTTAATTATATCTCTTGATTTTCATATAATAGGAATAATGAGTGACATGTTTATTGCTATAATCAATATCAATTGAACATAACATATTTCACTTCTCTAAGACGAGGGAGAGACAGATACTGTGGGAGGACGTGAGAGGATTAAACAAAATCGGTAGCAATTTGTTACGTATGATCGTGTATTATATTACATTTTAACGACAATGCTATTATGTTTGATGTTCAAGTATTTTTACCGCAGTGCAGGGTGAGGGTTTGAATTACATGGCTTCTCAAATCTTTAAGAATATTGTATTTTTTTTAAATATATTTCATGACAAATTTAACACTAGGGGCCAAATGGATTATTCAAACTTTAGTGTCAATTGTAACTCTTGACAAATCCATCATTCAACCTTTAGTCTCAATTGTAACTCTTGACAAATCCATCATTCAACTTTTAGTCTCAATTGTAACTCTTGACAAATGCATCATTCAACCTTTAGTCTCAATTGTAACTCTTGACAAATGCATCATTCAACCTTTAGTCTCAATTGTAAGTCTTGTTATTTTTTTTGTTAAGAAATAAGTACTCAATCAAGTAACGGATTCACGCGGTTTTATTCCCTTACTTTAGGTTTTAGAGCGTACGAGGTCCGACTCTGAATCATGAAATGTTAGAATTGAGTATTCAGTATTTGGGTCAAACGATGAATTTGAGGCAGAAGAAGAGGGAGACGAAGATGAAGATGAAAATGGAGAGATATATGAAGATGGTGAGGGAGAGGAAGATGAAGAAAAAGAGGGAGATATGTCTGAAATTAATCTGTTTTAAAATTGATTTTTAGATAAGGCTTACCCCAATAACTTTGAAAACTACAAGAAATGTTAACATTAAAAATGAAGAAAAATTACATAGAATAAAAAAAATTATATAAAATAAAAAATAATGTATATACATACATATATACATACAAACATAGACATATATTCAAAGTCACTTAAGTACGTTGATGAGTGCTTTCTAACGCGCTCTTAGAATAAAATTTACTTTATCTTTTGATAATGTGATATGAAATATGCCAATATCCGAAGCAGTCCCGTTCAAATAGTTAAGGCCCTTCCAACAGTCATAGTGGCTGGAGAACCCGTTCCTGCGTATGTTATTGAGAACAGTTCTTGCTGGCGCATTCTAGAGTAATTGTTAGGAACGATACCAAAATACCACCAGGATGTAAGATGGGTGCGCGAAATAGATGGTTACCAGCTGTAGACCACCAAACGTGTTTACCCGGAAGAGAACGAAGTTACCATTAGTAGTAAATACGAGTAATGTATCCTGGTAAGAAATAATACATTTCGTTCTAGGGTCATCCGAACAGTCTGAAGATGAAAAGAATTAGTTAAATATAATGTAAACTACTAAAACTGGAACGACCTCAATGACCTTGTCGGTAAGATGTCTCTATTCCGATCTGAAGGTTGTGGGTTCGGATCCCGATTTAACAAAAAAAGTTTCACTTAAGGCATAGTAAACCTCTTTGTACATGTTCTGTATACAAAGAAAGTGTTAAACATGATTCGTTTGGGCACTGTTATATCTGTCAGACGTGATTTATTTAAAAATTGTGGGTTCGAGTCCCAAGTTATTCTCTAGACTCTAAACGGTGTTGTATATTGGGTGTTAACATAAATTGTATCCGTTTTTTTCAAATTTAAAAATGAGCACCAAAAGTAAAACAAAATGATAAAGGTTATACGTCATTCGAAAGAATATTTTCTGCTCTACAAGATACTTTAAATATATTATTTTATTTGATTACAAGCCTTCAAGATGGAATGCCAAGTAGACGAAAGTGAGCATTTTGGACACCTCCTTCTGTTCGCGTTCAATCGAGAAAATAAAGCTGCCCAAGCTGCTCGCGATATGTACGGTGAAGATGCTATGAATGAAAGGACAGCTCGTTGGATGGTTTTTGCCTTTCAAAGACGGTAATTTCGACCTGAAGGACAGGGAGCGTTCCGGACGACCAGTGGACTTTGATGAGGACAGCTTAAACCATATTATTCATGAAGATCTTCTTCAAACCACCGTAGAATTGGCTGAGCAGATGAATTGTAGTCACATGACTGTATACCGCTATCTTAAATCAATGGGAAAAGTCCAGAAGTTCGGCGCTTGGGTTTCACATGTTTTGAGTGAAAACAACAAAAATCAATTGTCGAGCGTTCCGTTCCACTGGTCGTCCGGAGGTGTCAAAAATGCTCACTTTCGTCTACTTGACATTCCATTTTGAAGGCTTGTAATCAAATAAAATAATATATGTAACGTAAAAGCAAACACGATATCTTGTAGAGCAGAAAATTTTGTTTCGAATAACGAATAACATTTACCATTTTGTTCTACTTTTGGTGCTTATTTTTAAATTTGAGAAAAAAAAAAACGGACACAACTTATTTGAACACCTAATACATCACGGGGCTCAAACCAGCGACCGTCATTTGAATAAATTAAATATATAATAAAATAAAATTGAAATAAAAATACAATAAAGTTAAAATTGCATATTATCCAAACTTAGCAAACGACTTCCGTGGTCTAGTTGGTCAGAGTTGGTCTTCCAGCCCTGGGATCCCGGGTTCGATTTCCGTCCATACTCAATATTTTTCAAATAAGGTTTCAATCTTGTTTTCAATTAACTTCTCTTCAATATCCTTCATATTAGTTGGAAGAGATTTCCAACAACAGGGCAATAAGCTCGCCAGGTTACCTTATATACAGGGCAATAAGCTCGCCAGGTTATCTTATATATATACAGGGCAATAAGCTCGCCAGGTTATCTTATATACAGGACAATAAACTCATCAGGTTATCTTATATACAGGGCAATTAACTCGCCAGGTTATCTTTTATACAGGGAAATAGTAAGAAAATATAATACTCTTTTCCTGTTAGGGAGAGAAAATAGCACCAGACATTCCACATCCATGAAAGTTCTTATTGAACTCCTACCATGCCTCTTACTTCTTGCATTTTCTTATAAATTTAAAATATCATTCCCTTGACCTGACCATGCATTCTAAGATCTTCCTCTACCACGCCATATATACTCATATTTTCCCGGTATAGTTGATTCACTAGTCTTTCTTCACCCATTCGTTTCACGTGCTCAAACCATCTTTAAGTGCTCTTCTGCCTCTTATTTAACATATCAACTTAAAATTTACATTCATTCCTAGCAACTTAATAGTTTACCCCTGTGTTATTCTGAATTTATGCATTTTTACAGCACTCATTCGGCTCCTTTCTCTCCTATACATCAAAGTTTGTACTAAAATACTCTAAAATTGATGAAAACCATATTTGCGAATTTTAATGATGTTCGATTGTACTATTTATGTATAAGTGCCCCGTTGACTTTGTTTCTTATTGTAACACGTCGTTTGATATCTCTCAACGTATAAATAAAATTAAATTACCCTTACTCATACAAAAAAAAAACAACAAATAAATGTGTAAACTAAATTTTGCGTTTTATTGAAATCTAAGTTCATTGATCTCTTTGATAATAGAACATAATATGGTTTTATAGCTTTACACAATGTAAAATAACAAACTCAACATGTTTCTAAATAAATCATAGCAACACAGTTAATTAAAGAGATACCACGTGTGAAGAAGAACAAACTTTATAAAACAGGAAATGGGAGATTATCAATTTGGGAGTGTGCTATTCGCGTAGACAAATCCACTGTGGAAGGTGGTCATAAAGACATCAAACTAGTCCCAAAATTACACGGATTTAGGAGTTCCTGGCTTTTAATAGCGTTCCACAGTAATAATTCTACCAGTTTCAACAGTCATTTAGATATGTGAGGGAGAGTGTTATACTCCGCATCCCGCCAGAGGGGCCGTTAGTTATATTTATTGATCTAAGTCCTTACATCCGAGGAAGACTCCTCTTGGGGAGCTCACATAGGCAAGGGTCGTCATTACGCGGGCTGGAATGAAAAATGTTCATTTCCGAATTGTTTTACTAAAGGTCGACTTGGTTTTAGAACAAATTAATAATTTGAAATGTTTTGAAATATAATGCGTTTGAAAACAAAAATAAAACAGTATGTACGAGTATACACGAAAAGTCTTAAAAAAATGGTTTCGAGAAAAATGTGTTTGAAATTTGAACGTTTTTATATCTGCTGATTGACATACTATAATATATGTTTACTATGGGTTCCACCTCTGTCTACTCCTCGGCCTCACCCTATATTGGTGCTGCTAGCCTCCTTGGAATAGTTTTAACACGTTGTTATACAGAAACTATCGTATTTACTTAGATTTAAAATTGTTTTTTTACTTGCCTCTATTATTTAATTTCTAAAGGTTTAATGCATCGTTCATATTTCTATTTTCAAAATCGATTTAAAATAGGAAAAATAAGAATATTCATAACCAATCACTTAAATTAATTAAATTTGAAGTCAAAAGTGATAATAATTGACTACTTAATTTAACTACTGAAAACATGAAAAAAACATCGGCCGACGTTCACAAAACGGGCGAAGCGACCATCTTAAATGAAAGCTCGCGAGCTGCTGCAGCGAGCGAACTAAGACTCGATTTCTTGCGTTCCCATATACCGAAGTAGAGTGAGAGTGAGACGTGAATAGCGTCGCTTCCTCACCCATAGCGGTTTTTTAGAATGAATATACCTACGTCACACACTGGCACATGTTTGATTGTATTGGTGAATTTATTCCCGATTTTCACAAAATATCTCTGATGTGGCCGATAAGTGCTAATTATAAATAATATTATTTTTTCATTCAATGCGGAAATGTATAACGGAGGAATACCTAAAATCGGAACCTAGTATTTATTATGTTTATAGAGATATTAAAGTTTTTAGAAGCAATGTGAACTAGTTACACATCACAGGAAAGTAAGGGTTAAGTAAGCTAGCTATAGCGGGTGGCCTAGTCGATGCCCATCCCAAGCCTGGACAAAGGAGAGTTGGTGTCAGGTCAACTGAAACAATCATGAATCTAACAAGAAAAAGATTCTGGAGAAAACAGGCAACTCGAAAGATAGAATACTTGAAAAACCAACCCCTCGTGAGGGGATGAAGAAAGGAGGAAGAAAATTTTTATTCACGAATTTTTAGACTTGAAGCTGAGAATAATAAAAGTATACATAGATATTAATTGATATGATATTGATATTGTAAAACTCCATTTTATTACTGAATGATTTAACACTTAAATGTGAAAAAGTGACAGATATATTGTAATAAGAGTGACAGATATTTTTTGCTTTACAAAAACACTGTCAAACTTTTTTACATTGGCAAGTTTTTTATGCACACTACAGTATATTATAAATGATGGATGCTCTTAAGTCAATAATGATGAACAAGATTTCATGAAATTTAAAGATGTTATAATTTTTAAAGCTGATGTATAAATTTTTACAGAAAAAAAAACTCACAATTTTCAGTTAATAATTTCATCGTGTGTGGGAAGCTTATATCTTCGAAGTTATATAAAGAAACGTGTATCAAATAACATGACTGCTTAATAATAATTTCAGAAAATTCCTTTTTTTTTCATTTCTATAATGAAATATGTCAAATGTTTCCACATTTTAACGTAACACGTTTATTTAAAAAAAAAATTGGAATAGGTTTTATATATCACAGATAAGGATGATACCCGAGGTTTCTTGGAAACCCGACCCGTTGGTACCCAATTATTTAAAAAAAAAAAGGTTTCAATCTGACTTTAAACTGACAAAATGAAGACGGAAACTCGTGGCTCCGCTCTTGGCCTCACTGAAGCCCCACCCCAAATTGGTACGTACCCTTATATATGGTAAAAGTATCTATGTACATCCATAAGTTTAATGTGTTTTATAAAAATGTAAAGCATAGATCATTTCAGAATATGATTTTTAAGTTAATCAAATTTGAATAAAACATGATAGCCTACATACACTTTGCGATTTACAATGCTAATTTAAAAATGGCTTACAAAAGGTTCAAGTAGAAAAAAATATCAAATTAAGTGATAAATTAAAAAAATATATATTACCTTAGGGTACTAAAATGTAAGTTAAATGATATATTCATTTATCACTTCTCATTTTACATGTGTATTGATGTGTATGAAATACACAGCACCGGAACGTGCGGATTTTTTTAGCACAGGAAGGGAATAGTTAACCGCGGCGGAGCTACAAATATTTGAGATATTTTAAATTTTACTTAAAGACAACATTGTTTTGAGATCTTATAAACGTTTATTATTATGTATGAATGCTACACACATACACTTAACTACACCTAAAGCCGAATGTGTTACTATCACATATCGAAATATCTACAAAGGTTTCTTTGTAGTTCGTCTTCCCTTGATGATTTTTTCGCGGTTTTCTTACCAAATATATTTTCAGAACAGATACAGATTCTTCCTATCGTTACACTCAACTTATTTGTGTTTATTTTGTTATATTTTTATACTATAGTGGGTTCTAGTCCCGAGTTGGAGCGCCCTTGAGGAGAGTTATATAAATTGTCATTTTATTATTATTATTATGAATCGTCAGCGCTGTGTTCCTGATGGAATGATAATGATGATGATACATTTTTATATTTTTTAATATCTTTGAAGTTGGGAATAGGTGTAACATTTCTTACACTGTGTTGTTTATAGTTAAGGCATTAACGTTGTGGAGGTTTAAAGACATTGTAATTTATTTTTAACAAACACTGTTTATTCCACTTTTTTATGACGGTATAACCCTACCGGTTTCAAGGCTTTCACCTCATCTTCAGGGGAGCGCAAACAAGACTTGTTTGCGCTCCCCTGAAGATGAGGTGAAAGCCTTGAAACCGGTAGGGTTATACCGTCATAAAAAAGTGGAATAAACAGTGTTTGTTAAAAATAAATTACAATTTCTTACACTGTTTTGTTGTTTGTCCTTTCGTCGTTACATTTATTATTTAGTTTAAATATATTCAATTATAAGTTATTTATTTTACCAAACACTGTTTATTCCACTTTTTGTAACGGTATAACCAGTGCTTTTTTTGCAGTGGAGAGGCGCTCCACCACCTTTTTTACGGTATACAAAAAGCTTGATAAGAAGTGAGCTCCGGCACCTTTTTTTTAAAAAAAAAGCACCGAGTATAACCCTACCGGTTTCAAGGCTTTCACCTCATCAAGGAGAGCACAAACAAGTTTTGTTTGTGCTCTCCTTATGATGAGGGCAAAGCCTTGAAACCGGTAGGGTTATACCATTGCAAAAAGTGGAAAAAACAGTGTTTGATAAAATAAATTACAATGTCTATAAACCTCCACAATGCCAATGCCTATTATATTATAAATAATATCTATTCAATTAATTTATTTTTCTACTAAAACTTCTAACGGTAAAAATTTATTAGCTTATTCCTATACAATTATAATATTTCGATTTTTGACTTGTCAATTTGAGGAATCCTATATTAGAGATTGGTTTCTATTAAAGTCAAGGTTTCCAGTCACCCACGTCAAGAGCAAACTATAAATATTTATTAAAACGATTTCATAACAAGAATCGTGAAAGGAAAAACTTTAACTTTTAGCCTTAATTTAAAAATTCACTTAAAGTTCCTCGGTGAAACTGCCATTTAGCTTGGAAATTAATCATTTGTTTCAAAGAACTTACATCCATTAAAATAAACTTTAGCAATGTGGATGGACTACAAAACAAAATTTATTACAGTATTAAATGCTTTATATCAAATTTCTGAATTTCTTCAACAAAATTATTCTTGAATTATTTTACTTTCTCTTTAGCGTGTCCACTTCAAGAATGGATTTAATTGATGTTTTTGGCAGTTCGTTAATATAAATAGATAATGGATCGTTAATTTAACAATTTGATTTTAAACTTTACTTAGTTAATAAACTTAACATTTTTGGTAAGAATAATGTTTCGATTACTTTAATGAAATATACTATTTAAACAAGAGCGAATACGAGTAGCATACGAACGAAGCTAGGTACTCCTTAGAATATAAGAAAATAAGATTATGTAATGTGTCACTGGTTGATCACTCAGAGATATAATAGAAAATACTACAATAATTAAATATATCACACCGTCGACTTATTATTGGGATCACGTTTAAAGATATTGGTGGGATCACGTTTAAAGATATTGTTGGGATCACGTTTAAAGATTTTGGTGGGATCACTTTTAAAGATATTGGTGGGATCACGTTTTAAGAATAGGATGAGAATCGGATCATGTTGATCGCCAAAGAGGTGAAGGAGTATTACATGGTCCACATCCCAGGAAAAATGCAACAAAAACAGAGCAAGAATTTACTCCCAGAAAAAATGAGGTGAGACGAAAAGTTCAATTTTAGATTTCATAGGAATATCTATTAATCATCAGTGGTACCATCCAAGATGGGTCTTGGCGGTCTGTCAGAGCTGTCTGCCTGACTAAAGCATTTCTTCTCCAGTCCATCATGATAGTCCACTTCCGTCAAATCTACGTACTTAATTTTGGTTATGCTACTTTTGTAGCAAGATCTACTTTTAACTTCTTCACCTCACTGTGAGCTATCGTTCCTTTTGGTGGTATGAAAGACACTATCTACAGAATAACTCATGCCATAGAATTAGAGTTGAGACTCACGTAGATAACATGTTAGACGTAACTGATTCGCAATATTAAATCAGGAAATGTATTACAATAACACGAGTATACAACTGTAGTCTACAATTTTGCACATATCTTACCAGATATGTGCGAAAGCATTTGCTTAAATCATTAACACTGGTATATCTATCATGAATTTCATTTAGTCACGTAATTGACCTCCCGAATATTTGCGATCGACCGTTTACTCACTTATGTCCTACATATTTGACGACAATAATTTATGCATTGACGAAATGTTTCATGTCCCATCTTTCATGCTTCAAATAGCGTAAACTCTTAATTTGATTCTTTTTGACATAACTGTCAACACTTTTGCTGTATACAATACAACCTTGTGAGCTAATTGTGACTATCTCTTTTTATCAATTAGATTTATGTTATTTGGGTCTTAAGTGAAAACAAAATTCAAATCCTTCATAAAAAACGTGGGTTAAAAAATGTCCTCAGTTCATTGAAAACGTTCCTCAAACTTTTGAAAGATATTAATAGAAATATTGATAAAAGTTAAGTTTAAATCTAAAATAATTCAAGTGCGCGATGTCCCCTGTATAAACTGTTATTGTTGATTATTTTAAAGTGCTTTGAAATAATAGCAATGTCTCGCGATCGAGGATTGTCAACCCAATCTGATGATGGGTTCTTTGGTAATCGGCAGGTACAATCTGATGAAGTCTTTGGTGGAACAGATATTTATAGCGCTGCTTTTTGTCTAACAATAGCGCTGTAAGAATTTATGTTAATTACCTAATAAGCACGAAATGGGATAGGGCCGAAAAGAGACACAAAGGAGATGCATAAATTCAACACTGGAATAAAGAAGGCTGACAACAATCTAATAAGCTAGGTACAGAGTGTATTCAATTAAGGTTAAATGAAATCTTTAAAACGAAACAAGTGTTAAAATAGGACACGGAATAACTAGAAAATATTTATTTAATTGTTTATACGTGACTAGAAATTTTTTAATCAAATAATTTATGGAAATAATGACAGATAATTTAAAGCGAACACACAAATTATAAGGTTCGGGGTTTGTTGCCTTTCATTTGTTGTGCCCCCAGCAAACTAGGCTTTTACCTGTATCTCACTGAATACACAATATGGAAAAATCGGTTGATGTTTATTTCTGACTCATTTAATATTCATAAGACTAACGCATCAAGGGGAGGGAATTCACAGAATAGTATAATATTCAATATTTTTTGTATAACTTAGAAAAAATCCCTTTCGGTCTAATAATATTTACATGTGTATATGGAATATTCACTATTAATTTGTAATATGTTGTCCGGTAAGTATTTACGTATTTCTCGGGTAAATGTCGTTAGGACAGAATTTTCGTTGCTTACTTTATTCCAAGAGTGCTGAAGTGTATTACTATAATATATTATAAGTACGTGCCCTTTCTGTTTTTTTGCCCCTATTGTTAGAGCGATTTTAAAGATGAAAAAAAATAAGCGATGTTTGAAACTTTTTTACAACGCAAAAGACAAAAACGTAACACAATAGAATATGTATGTGTTAACGATGGTTAAAAACCCCGCAATGGTAATACAAAATTCATTCGAAGTTGTTGCCCGCTCTGCAAGGCCGATTCCGACTGATGACGGCCAAATTAAGGCTTTGGTCGAGAATAACCAGCGTTTTACGACACGAGAGATTTCTTCGATACTGAAAACATCGAACATTACTATCCCCAAGCATTCGGAGCAAAATTTTGGTTAGATTCCTGATTATTAATAGACAATCTTTAAACTTTCAAACGAAGATATTTTAAGTTAATATTATTTTCATTAAAACAAAGGCCATCCAAATAAAAACAAAATAAGTAGAAAAAAGTTATATTAATTAAATTATACTTCGTTTATTATTGTACATTTAAGATGAAATCATTCAGAAAAATAAGAATATATTATTATAGTTAAACATGATTCGTGTGAATTCTTTTGTGTAGAAGTATCAAGCGATTTGAAATCTATGAAACAATTTTAATATTCATGATACGAGATATAAAATTAAAAAAAAAACATTAAAAAAAACCAATGGAAATGGACTTTCTTAAATATTATGAATCTGACCCTAGTAAACTAAGCTCTTTCCTGTTAAGCAATAAATGAGTTTTATGCATTCAATTTAATATAGTATAATATAATAAAATAACAATTATTTCATAGATGTAGTTAGTGTTGTCAAAATTACTTTGAAAAATTAGTACTGTTCCAGATTCTAAAGTAGCGCGCTAATCGTCTTTCGCTTTCATCTAAAGTAGCGCGCTATTGAAAAATCCTAATAAAGGTAGCATCGGCGCTTGTTTACATCTAATCTTATGATAAAACAATGTTTTGCAGCTCGTTTTTATAATAACACTAGATGTGTTGCAATGTAATGCAATGAACTACCACCATCAGATAGGGGCAGAACTTTAAAAAAAAAACTTTCTAAAAAATGAAAGCACACATGGGTAGATTTTTATAACTAAATACATATATACAAACTGCACGTTTTTCCCTGTCGAATGGGTAAAGAGAACATATACCAAATGTTTCAATCGTGACATAAAACATTCGTCTCCTCTGCATCTACATAATATACATCTTCTCAAAAAAACATTCTTTTGATATTTCATTCGTTTAAAATATCATTCTCTGGACTCAAATATACTATCCTTCGTCTTAATCTACCATTTCTTCTACTCACATTTGTGTAATATTTATTTTGTAATTCTTTCTTCATACTGACCCAAACTTTTTCAGATTACTTTGCTTCATTCTACTTAATATATATTTCATAAGTTCACATTCATCCATAATCATAGTATTCCCTATTATGTCATACATTTTCACCATTGTACATCTTAAAGCACGCATTTCTACACCATTAATTCGGCTTATTTTTATTCCTTCTCTTCACGTTTCAAACCACACATCAAAGTTGGGTTCAAATACTGTTGTGGACTATCATTTTAGTGTTCTATTAACTTTTTTTTCTACTATAACACGCTTTTCAATATGGCACATAGTTATTTCTCCATCTGATAAAATACTCACCGAATCCCTCAACTTACCCTAATCATTCATTACTCATAATTATATCACTAGCACCTTTTTAGGTATTAAATTAATCTCTCAAATATGTCCATTGACCCTCCTCTTCCTGCGATTAACATACGGATCACACGTAAATGAAAAATTAATCAAAATATACACAAAGAGAGTATCTTTCGACCTATTACCAAGAACTTTTCCCTAGTTTTATTGGGTTAAAACGTATTATTACGGAATAAATTTTGAAACCTTTATAAACTCTTGGGCGCTACTATAGAAACCAGCTTTGATTTGTTCTTCTTTGATCGAATTTTAAAAGTTAAAAGGGAATTTTTAGATTTTGTAGTATTTGGGTATTCCACAGTATTCAATTATACAAACATTTTATTTCTTAATTGATTGTAGTGGATAACAGTGTATTTTTCGTCATTCATTTTGGTATTTTTGAAGCTGTGTTCAGTATTCAATTATATTAACAGATTATTTCTTAATTTATTGTAGTGGATAACAGTATTGTTTTCGTCATTTATTTTGGTATTTGGATATTTTTTTGAAGCTGTATACATTAATTAATTATATTATTGTAGTAGTATTGATTGTAGTAGATAATAATAATTTATTGTAGTAGATAACAGTGTAGTTTTCGTCATTCATTTTAACATGATTTTTTCCTTATTGTAACTGTCATAGTACCATTACGTAATATATAAAAAAAATGATGATCTTTTTTAAAATTAATGTTCATTTTCTTGAATCAAATTTCAATTGGATCAAAATTTATATTGTTTAAAAATATCTCATTGAACCAAAACCATTGGTTTTATTAATAATTCATGAAATAGTAAATCATGATGTCATTCCAATTAACATTGTGTCTGCCTTAACCTTCCCCTTCCTGTGCAAAAAAAAATTCGCGCGTTCCGGTGCTGTGTATTCAATACACATGTAAAAATAAGCGATTTAAAATCGGAAAAATAAGAATATTTATAGCCAGTCGCTTAAATTAATTAAATTTGAAGTCAAAAGTGATAATATTTAAAATTTAACTGCTGAAAACATGAAAAAAAACATCGGCCGACGTTCACAAAACGGGCGATGCGACTACCTCAAATGGCTGCCCGAAAGCTACTGAAGCGAGAGAAACGAGCAAACTGAGATTATATTTCTTGCGTTCCCAGATACCGAAGCAGAGTGAGAGTGAGACGTGAATAGCGTCGCTTCCTCACCCATGGCGGTTTTTTAGAATGAATATACCTACGTCGCACACTGGCACACGTTTGATTGTATTGGAGAATTTATTCCCGATTTTCACCAAATATCTCTAATATGGCCGATAAGTGCTAATTATTATTAATTTTATTTTTTTCATTCAATGCGGAAATGTATTACGGAGGAATACCTAAAATCTGAACCTAGTATTTATTATATTTATAATAGATATTAAAGTTTTTGGAACAATGTGTACAAGTTACACATCACAGGGAAGGAAGGGTTAATATGGCATGTGCAGCTTTCGTAAATGCTTGAAGACAAACCCTTTTTGGATTGTCTTATTAAAATTTATAGTTATAACACCTTCACTACACCTAAACTCGAAATATTTAGATGAGTGGTACTGTCACATATCGGAAGATCTACAATTATATCTTGGTAGTTCGTCTTCCCTTGGTAAGTTTTCTAAACGTATGCGGAAACGGGGAAGTTCCTGATCTAACAACCGCAGTCCACCACATTTTTCTATTATATTTTTTATTGTACAATAATAATGAACTCGAATCTCAAGTAAGAACGCCCATAGGAAGAATCTGTGCTCAAAACAGTGCTTTATAAATTGCCCTCTCATTACTTTCATGGATATTAAATACAAAATACTGTATTGTTGTTGTAAAATCTGCTGGATTTATTACCATATGCCAATCTAATTCAATCAACCAAAAACATGTTACGATGTCTAAAGTGAAATCCTTTAAATTGTTACCAACACCAATTAGACCCAACAACACTCGGGCTAGGAGATAAGCGCCTTACTAACAAAGCTACAAAGATGAAGCTTTTAAATATTAATATACATTTATCAAAGCAAAAAAGCTTCATACGAAATCCTTTTCTGGGTAAGGAAATATTCCAGGATTGAGTAAATTCGAAGAAAATAATAAGTAGCTGTGTGTTTTGGTCCATAAAATTTTAACTTAATAAAATACATCACTCAACACTGAATGGGGTTAAACTCATCACATATTGAAAATTCTAGAAAGAGTGTCTTTTGTTATGAGCATTTTAAGGATTTCATATCAAATATTTAATACGTGTGCAAATGCGAAGTTCCAAAGTTAAAAAAATGTATAATTCACTTTTTCATTGATTATTCATTTTATAGCACTCTTCAATATATATCAAACCAATAATTCCCGGATTAAAATAAAGAATTTTTTTGTAAACAATTTCAATGACGAAGTTGATTAAAAAACAAACACTGTAACGTTTTCGAAACGTCGGCTTCACAAGCCAAACCATGCGGTAAAAAAAACTCCGAAAGACCCAATACAAGTGTTACAAAGAATCTCTAAACATATTTTAACATTTATCAAATACATTAACTTTAACTTTGTGCAATTCCATTTTAGAATTATTTTCTTCGTATATAAAAATACTTAAAAAAAAAAACATTTCTAAGTTATTAAAATAATTAGACTTATTACCGCGAAACATGTTTCTACCTCCTATCCCAAGGCCCTCTTCAGGTGAAATGGCGTGTTGTGTTTTAATGATAAAATATCATTAGTAAAATAACAAAGTCGTGTATTGTTGATTATACTTTTAATGAAGTTTTCTTTGAGTATTCTGTGCGCGCCACATAACTCTACTAAAACATATGTGCCTTACGTCCGATAAATAAGTTCTATCTACTTGAGCTTAATTATCTTCAAAGTTATAGTCACATATCTGAATGTATCATATTTTCCAAAACTCCTTGAACATTAAGTACTAAAGTAGTTAAGTACTATATACATATGTGTACACTACATTCAACTATAAATCGAATGTGTTACTATCACATATCGGAAGATCTACAAAGGTTTTTTGTGGTTCGTCTTCCCTTGATAAGTTTTCTGCGG